>CAUYQV010149228.1:0-42592 GCA_963574575.1 Galagoides demidoff
GTTACTGCTAATGGGAACAGGGATTTTTTTTATGAGATAATCAAAATGCTGAAATTAGATAGTTGTGATAATTGCACACACTTGTGACTGTACTAAAAGCTACTGAGCAGTATACTTTAAAACGGTGAGCTTTACAGTGTGTGCATAAAGCTACTATTTAATAAAACAAAGTAGGATGCGAGTCTTCCCAGCTGTTTCTCTTCTCCTAGTCTTCCGAAGAGAGCCCTATGATTGTCTATTCCAATTTTCCACCCTCCCGCCCTCTCAAGAAAAGGGATTCTTTGTTCCTAAGAGAAGGCTTGGGTCAATATAATAAATAAATGAAAGAAAATGAAGAGTTCCTTTCATTTCTTTGTTATATTGGGGGAGACATAATAAAAGGGAAAAGGAAGATGAAAGAGAGAGAGACAGACAGACAGACAGAGATAGACGGACAGACAGAGAGAGACAGACAGACAGAAAGACAGACAGACAGAGAGAGAGAGAAGCCATACAGAACAGATTAAAGAAGGAGTGTTTGGGGAAGGGGAAGCAGCGAATGTTCTGGGCCAGTCACTGGAGTGCTGGTGACCGAGACAGAGGAAGGGACTCCTATTTGTGCTGCTGTGGGCTGTGTACCGGTACCTAGTCAAGTTTTTGAGACTTGCAAGAAAAGGATTTGAACTATTTTGAAGGAGAATTTGATTGCTTGCCTTGCTTGCCTGCGACACTTCTCCAAGACAGAGACCTAAGGACCCAAGCTTTATAACTGCTATGTGTATTTTAGGATTTGTCTCAGTGAAAAAATCGTCCCTGGCTTTTAGGATGTGGTCATGAATTATAGGTTAATTGTCCCATTCAGTAAAGTGGTCAATCCACTGAAAACATCAGTTGGCAAAAGTGAATATTTATAAGTGGTTTCTGATATTACTTGATGTTGTAATGTAAAATAAATTATCAGAGAAATATTTGTTTATTCATTTATTAATTCAATACAACTTTATAAAGTCTCTACTGTGCCTTAGGCACTGTGGTAAACAACCCAATGCAATCCTTTATTTTTTTTATTATCACATCCTTTATTGTTATTTAATAACTATTACACATTAAAAAACTTAGATAAATGTCTTTTACAATACAATTTAAAATACTGATGAGTAAAAAGTAGCCTGAACATCTGTGATAGTAACCATTTAACTTTCTAGGTAAGGGGCAATTACAGAGTAAGTTTGTTTGTTTGCTTAAGTTTGCTTTGCAAAGAAATAATCTTTACTGAGGAGGAGGACAAGAGAGGGGGAAAAGGACCAAATGGCATTTTAGCAATATCTTGCTATTTTAATTCTTGAAAATATTCTGAAATGTAAGTGTCAAAATGTTAAGTCGGAAACAGATATCTATTATATTAATTTCTATACTCTTTTGCATATTTGAGAATGTATTCAAGTAAAGGTAAAAATCTTTGATTTGTAAAAGAAATAATATGACTGTGGTATTGACATATGTAATATATGATAAAATTTTATAGAGCTATACAACCACCATAAAAAATGAGTGCCTATAAAAACTAGTTCTCTCCAAATAATGCCTGTATTTTAGTATCATGCCCGTTTCAGTTTCCCAGTTTTGATAATTATAAGAAGGTTATGTAGAATGTCACCATGTGAGGAAGCTGAAGGAAACCATACTATTTTTGCAACATCTATATGAGTCTAAAACTGGTCAAAAATAAAAAGTTCTGTAAAAAAAAAATACAGCAATGACCTTATCAAAATTTAACTAGAGAGATTGGTTTTAAATTTTTTTAAAAAATTCTAAAATGCTCAAGTTCTTTTGCCACTTGAATGTCATAGCAATGGCATAGAATTGGTGTTTTAGGCTAATTTCCTAAGTGATTCCCTAGGTAGTAGTTCCAGGCTATTAAGCAAGTTCTTTGTAGAGGCTGGGGTCTACACCTGTGTTCAATGCAGCTGGTCTTCTGTGGGCCCCCTGGAAGGGGCTGATTTATGAGGAGCTGTACTGATGTCAGAAAGAAATCCACTTCTTCTCACTCTATGGGGTAGACTCAGCTCATATAAATGCCAAGGAGGTCTTGGAGTTCTTGCAATACAAAAAGGGCCAGTGCCAGCTGCCATCATTAGAAACATATACTATGCATTACTTGTGTCCTAGGGTCATAAAGCAAGAAGGTTCCAAGTTAACAGTTCTGCTGCAGAATGTACCGCCGAGAGCAAAATTATCTCTATATCCAAAGCTCTTCACTATCACTAGCTAGTGATATTCACGGAACCCAGAAGACCACACTGTCTCTTCAAGTTTTATGTCTTTATTTAATTTAATTAAATTTATTAACTTATTTATTTTTTACTTATTCGAGACAGAGTCTCACTTTCTTGCCCCTGGTAGAATGCCATGGCTCTCACAGCTCACAGCAACCTCAAACTCTTGGGCTTAAGTGATCCTCTTGCTTCAGCCTCCCAAGTGCCTGGGACTACAGGCGCCTGCCACAATGCCCAGCTATTTTTGTTGTGGTGGTAGTTGTCATTATTGTTTGGCAGGCCCAGGCTAGGTTTGAACCTGCCAGCTCTAGTGTATGTAGCTGGCACCGTAGCTGCTCAGCTACAGGGGCCGAGCCTTTTTATTTTTTATTTTTATTTTTTGGAGGATGGGGGCTGCCTTCCAGGGTCTGAGGGGGGAGAAGACTTGACAGAGGCAGGTAAACAAGGGTGGGGAGGGTGCGGGCAGGGGAGAATTAGGAGCTGGGGGGAATGGGCTTTGAATGTGGAAGGGAACCTATGGAAGGTTTCGATTGGGAACCATCAGTTCCCTGCTAGGGACAATCCCCTCTTGTGACTGCTGGCAGGAGCAGTACAAGGCTTATGGGGGAAAAAAGTGTCAGAAGTGTTGAACCAGGTGTCTGGTGAAGTGCTATCTAAGTAAGGAAGATACTTAGTGGTGATACTTCATGGTGAGTTTTATTTTTTTATTTTATTTATTTATTTATTTATTTGAGACAGAGTCTCACTATGTTGCCCTGGGTAGAGTGCCGTGGTGTCACAGCTCACAGCAACTTCAAGTGCTTGGGCTTAAGCAGTTCTCCTGCCTCAGCCTCCCAAGCATCTGGGACTACAAGCACCCACCACAATGCCTGGCTATTTTTTGTTATTGTTGTTTGGCAGGCCTGGGCTGGATTCGAACCCTCCAGCTCTGGTGTATATAGCTGACACCTAGCCACTGAACAGGCGCTGAGCCCATGGTGAATTTTAAAAGTCAGCAGAATGTCCCTGTGATTCTGATATCCTGAGCCCAGAGACCAAACCCAAACCTCGCCTTAAGATGCACATTGTTGGCTCAGGAAGAAGCCACATCTGAAAGAGATTCTGGTGCCTTCTTTTCTTTCTTCCTGTTTCCATGAAACCCACTTTGAAATATTGCAAAAAAACTGGGGATTTCTTTCCAAGTCCCCATAATCAGAAAAATACCAGCATGTGCTTTTGAAAAAGGGCCACTCAATTCCTAGCCAAGACAAGGAATTACAGTAAAACCTCCGTACTTGACCACCTCTTTAAGTTGACCTAATTGTCATAGATCACACATGTGCCACATGTACGTACCAGCACAGCACAGTACCCTGACATCGACCACTCGGTGTGTTTGGGTGGTCAATTTACAGAAGCTCTACGCATTTATTTTGAGAAACAGGTAATGATTCATTTTTCAATGAACTAATGGATGTTTGCTCAGAAAAATATAACCAAATAATGTTTATCCTTTTATGTATAATTTAGCATAGCTGAATCTCCAGCAACATATCGTTATAATTTTAGAAAAGAAAGGCAATAATGAGTAGACGAGAGTACATTCCTGCTGTAAATGTCATGCCTGTTTATGTTCTAACGCAGAACAAACCCTAAGGCTCTTACGAGATGTACCTGCTGCAGAAGAAAAGGCAAGGCTTGGAACTCAGCCTGGACTGAGCAGTGCCCTCGACACTGAAGACCAAGAACGAAGTCTTCAATTATGTGCCAAGTATGTTAACATTCTCAGTGTGTTTGCAATCTGTAAAAAGTCCTATGCTTTTATTTTTTGTTTCTTTATCCCCTACTTCTTGTTCCACTGTGTCTGTCCTTCAGCCACTTAGAAATAGTTTTGCTTGCTCGGCGCCTGTGGCTCAAGTGGCTAAGGCGCCAGCCACGTACACCCAAGGTGGCGGGTTCGAATCCAGCCCGGGCCCACCAAACAATAATGACGGTTGCAACCAAAAAATAGCCAGGCGTTGTGGCGGGCGCCTGTGGTCCTAGCTACTTGGGAGGCTGAGGCAAGAGACTCACTTGAGCCCAGGAGTTGGAGGTTGCTGTGAGCTGGGATGCCATGGCACTCTACCCGGGGGGACAGCTTGAGGCTCTGTCTCAAAAAAAAAAAAAAGAAAGAAAGAAATAGTTTTGCTAATGCCCATGTTCTCTAGCATATGGTCAGGCCATTGTGTAATTTCTGTTTGTACCAAGTCCAAGACGAATGGTGCTTTGGAAACCACCGTTCACCTGTGGGCAATCGATACTGTTGAAGTATAAGGCTGGTGACGGTCCTTAGACTGTGCTCTTTGTTGGAGCTCCAAACAGGATGATACTCTGAATTTAGAACATTCCAGATTATTATGCACTTCAGTCGTAGAATTCTAAAACTTAAATAAGGATTGTCAATTGACCAGTGGTCCTGTAAAATGTGTGTTAATACTTCTCCCAAGGAAAAAAATACTGTTAATTCCTAATGGGACATTCTGGGGTTACTTCAACATAAATGGCCACCATCTGCTCTTTTGGCTCATGAATTACATGTTCTGGGGGCTAGATTAAAACTCGAACTGTGGCAAACCTTTATGAGCATTGGCCCATGTAGGTTCCTTAATGGGAAGAATTTGCATAAAATGAGAACTCAAAGCAACCATCAAAATGCTCCTTAGTCTATTCAATGTCCCTCCCACCTCTACCGCATGAAAGGGGGTGTCAATTGCTGGTGTGTAAGCCATCAGTTTTCTTTAAATTTGCTTATGAGCTTGTAAGTATCTAAGAGATGATAACCAGTAAGTATTGTGGAAAAGCACACAGTCAATATCCACTGCATATAAATCTGATAGCATATACCAATAACAAAAAGATAATACGAATCATGTTGAATACCTCTTATGATTACAGAAGTCAAACATGACTTGAGTATTACAAATTTAATAGTTTTTTCCTTTCTTAAAATGTTTATACACTTTTTTGGCACCCTCTGTTTAATTAATTTTACCTTTAATCAGGCTCATTATTATAAACAGGCACCTGGGGTCCCCATTATCATAGTCTATTCATCAAGATGGTACACATCCTGCTTTCCAGTCTTTCTCTTGTTGGATGGAGAACCATGTAGTCTCGGGGCAAAGGTGTCGGAGATCTCCGAGCCTGACCTGGGTGGACGTGGGTTTCCTGTGACGGCAGGTCCTCCTGCAGGGCCAGGAGTCTTTCACTGGTTCAGGAGTGGGCCCTCCATGGAGAACATGACACCCTGCCAGCCCTGTCCAGGAGCCCTTCCTGCTACGGGACCTAGACTGCAGAAGCCGCTGGGGTTTAACAAAGATGTGTTTCTTTTTCTTTTCCCCACCTACTTCCTGCTCTCAGGGCAGAGAAAGGGAAGAGTCTCATTTATATATAACATAATACACAGAGAGGGAGATTTATTTTAAGGAATTAGCTCATGCGATTATGGGAACTGGCAAGTTAGAAATCTGTAGGAAAAGCCAGCAGGCTAGAAATTCAAGTAAGAATTGATGTTGCAGTCAGTCTTGAATCTGAATCCTATGGGGCAGCAGGCGGGAAACCCAGTCAGAGTTTCGATGTGGCAGTCGTAAAGAGAATTCCTTGCTCAGGAAACAGTCTTTGCTTGTAAAGACTTTCTCCTGGTTGGATAAGGCCTGGACACATTCTGGAAGGCAACCTACTTTACTCAAAGTCCACTGATTTACATATTAATCATATCTAAAAAATACTTTCAGGGCTACATATAGACTGGTGTTTGACCAACCAGCTGGGCACCACAGCAGAGCCAAGTTGACATATAAAATGAAGGATCACAGGTGTTAGATAGCCTTGGACAAGCTGCTTAAGCTTTCTGTGCCTCAGATTTTCATCTGGAAATTGAGGCTAATGCTCCAAATTACTCTATGGCTGGCACTTTAAGCACTCTGAGTGCTTAGAGTAATTGAATCAACACTCTGCAAACTTTATTTTCCTATTTAGCTCCTCTTTACTCTGATAATTAAGACAATGGTCTAGTTTAAAGATTTCAGCATTTTCTCTATGCAGCTAGTCCCTGCACACCAGGTGTGCTGGTTAAGCTCATCCCACCTCTACCTCTGCACCCTCAGCTTGCCTGGGCCTGGTTCCACATCACTTCCCAAGAGTACCAGAGATCTATGTACTGAATTAACAAATGTAGTGGATTGTCTCAGATACTTACTTTCTGTCTTGTATGGACATACGATATCTTTTTTTTTTTTTTTTTTGAGACAGAGTCTCAAGCTGTCCCCCTGGGTAGAGTGCCATGGCATCACAACTCACAGCAACCTCCAACTCCTGGGCTCAAGCGAGTCTCTTGCCTCAGCCTCCCAAGTAGCTGGGACCACAGGCGCCCGCCACAACGCCTGGCTATTTTTTGGTTGCAGCCGTCATTATTGTTTGGCGGGCCCCAGCTGGATTTGAACCCGCCACCTCAGGTGTATGTGGCTGGCGCCTTAGCCACTTGAGCCACAGGCACCGAGCCGAAATACGATGTCTTAATTATTATTCTTTTTTAAAAATATTGTATTTTTATTTCTTTCATTATTTATTTACTTATTTATTTATTTTTAGAGACAGAGTCTTACTCTGTTGCCCTAAGTAGAGTGCTGTGGCATCACAGCTCACAGCAACCTCCAGCTCTTCGCCTTAGGCGATTCTCTTGCCTCAGCCTGCTAAGTAGCTGGGACTGCAGACACCCACCACAACACCCAGCTATTTTTTGTAGCAATTTGGCCAGGGCCAAGTGTGAACCCACCACCCTTGGTATATGGGGCCAGTGCCCTACTCACCGAGCCACAGGCACTGCCTCGAAAACATTATATTTTTAAAAAATTATTTTTTATTTATTTGCTTCTTTAGAGATGAGGTCTCACTCGATTGCCCAGGCTAGAAAGCAATGGTGTGATTGTAGCTCACTACAGCCTCAAACTCTTGGGCTCAAATGATCCTCCCACCTCAGACTGCCAAAGCAGTAGATTAAAAGAGTGAGCTGCTGGCCGGGCACGGTGGCTCATGCCTATGATCCCAGCACTCTGGGAGGCCGAGGCAGGTGGATTGCTTGAGCTCAGAAGTTTGAGACCAGCCTGAGCAAGAGTGAGACCCCATCTCTACTAAAAATAGAAAAAACTAGTTAGGCTTTGAAGGAGAGGCACTTGGACCAGCAGAGATCTCACAGACCACCAAGGCTTGTATGAAAGGTCTTTATTGGTGGGGGAGGAAGGCTTCAGAGCAGCAGCAAGGAGGGGAGAAAAAGAGAAGAGAAGAGAGGGAGAGAGAAGAGGGGAGAAAGATGGGGAGAGAGTAGAGAAGAGAGAGAGGGAGAGCAGAGAAGAGTGAGGGAGAGAGAGAGGAGAAATGTACTCTTATATAGGGAAGTCTCAGAATGGTGACGGGATAGTGGGATAACCAATAAGAGTCGTTAGGAGTGGGCAGCGGGTAATTGGAACAGAATGATGAGGTAAGCCACGCCCTGTGCCTGGGGAGGAGTTGTAAGTTTAAGAGTAGGAAGGGTCTTTTGGGGGAAGGGGCTTTCTGAGGCAATTATCTAACAGTCTTAGTGGCGCACACCTGTAGTCCCAACTACTCAGGAGGCTGAGCCCAAGAGTCTGAGGGTGCTTGTGAGCTTGATACCATGGTACTCTACCCAGGATGAAAGAGTGAGACTCTGGCTAAAAGAAAAATAAAAATGATCTGCAATGCCCAGCCTTCTTATTCCTTAATACATCTTACCTAGTCCTGAGTCCTAACCTAGATCCTTCTTTCCTCTCCCTTTTTTTTCAGTAACCCTACCCAACATAGTATAAGGGTGGTACGGTGGTTAATTTTATGTTTCAACTAGGCTGGGCCCAGCTCCTTGGTCAAACATCATCCTTGATGTTTCTGTCAAGTTTGTTGGATGAGATTATTGCACTCATGCATGTATGTGTGTGTGTGTGTGTATGTGTATATGTATGTGTGTATGTATATATGTGTGTGTGTATGTGTAGATGTATGTGTATGTGTGCATGTATATATGTGTATGTGTGTGTGTGTATATGCATACATACATACATACATGTATGTGTGTGTGTGTGTGTGTGTGTGTGTGTATTCTCTTTCTCAGGAGAATCCAGACTAGTGCAGAAGGAAAGAACAGTCCTCAAGTCATTGCTCTATGCTGGACCCTGAGAAAGCAGGACCCAGGGCTGGGGTCCAAAGCAGCCTCCCTGCTGTAGCTTTCTTTTTTCACATTTCTAAGGTTTTTGGTCTTCTGATTCCTGGAGAGGGTAATTTTTCCCCACCCCCAAGACTTACATCTGCCACCAACTATTCTCTTAGGGTCTGTGTTGGTGTGGATGCCCATGGGGCAAACACATACTGGAACAGTCTAGAAGCAGAGACCTGTGTCCTCCCTCCCCTACCCCCATCTTCAGCCTAAGTCCCAGAGCTACTTCCCTTGTAAGTTTAACTAAGCTAACAATGTTGCTACACATCCAAGGAAATATTACAGCCAACCCTGCCTAAATTCCTAGGTTGGCCCTTCCGTCTCCATAGCTCCTTGTGTTCTTAACAGCATTAAGTGAGAATGAATCTCCCCAGTCTCTTCTTCCCTTTATTCTCATGCATATCTTCTCGCTGACTTCACTGTCTTTTTCTAGCCCTAGATTCCAAACAGGGTGTCCCATGTTTAGAACTTTGCTAGAGGGTATGCGCAGAACGTGGCCTACCAGCCCACACCCAGACACTCTGCCTGCATTGGTTTTTACATCACCATTTCCCCTAAGTTCACTATTTACTGCTAACAATGTGTGCATACTTGCCTGCCACTACTTAAAGAGTGTACTTAAAAATTGGTTACAGTGTTTAAGTCTGTGAGTTCACCCACAGTGTGCATAAGGTAAACTCATTTGCTCATAAAAACAACCTGCAACAACATATAGATGTTCTCTGCATCAGTGAAACTTTAGTCTGAAATTGTAATCAATGTGGTCATTGCATACTCATGTTGAAATACAGTTCTGTGAAAAATGAACCTCATTGAAGTGACAGTATGGCATTATTAAATAGCTAGATGATCAGTTCTTAAATATGCCTCAAGAGAAGAGTGACAATACACAAAATGCCAAAAGGTTTTATATTTGGGCTGTGAGTCAATGGTGCTGGGCTCCCTTATGTGACTTCAGGAGGAGGTTGGGGAAGTTTCTTTCCTTAATGGGCTTTGTCACACTGACATTAAAATCAACTTTGATTCTACCGGCTGCCAGAAGAAATGTCAAAACTGCACAGACACCCACTGTCATTGTGAAAGCCACTTCCGGGACTTCTGTGAGGGACCATGTGCCCTGCACACATCCTTGAGCTCACCATTGAAAGACCAGGCGACCTAGAACATGACCTCTACCTCATGACGGTTGCAAAAGTCGGGCTGGAAGGAAGCCCTCAAAGCACTCACACTCACTCCCAAGTGGGACTTGTTTCAGAAAACCTGCAGTGGTTGCTTTGTGGTTTTTCTCTCTTCATTCCGTGAAGACCTAGAGAAGTGAAAGTGACCTGGGACACAGCAGACGTTTGCTTTTTCTCCTTTCTTTGCTCTTATTTGTCAAAGCAAAAGACAAACCACTTGCTCACAGACACACACGTTGAAGAAAAATAAAAGGAAGGAGCAGGAAAAGCATAACTGATTTTAAGCTTCATCGAGGCGGATGATCTCAATTGTGAAGGGAGAGAATGAATCAGAGCGGCGTCAGCTCCTCCCCCACTCACGTTGTTCTGAGTTCACCAAGGCAACAGTGTCCAGGACTTAGGCAGGATCCACCAATGAGAAGGCGGCAGCCATGGTCCTGAGGATGCCAGGTGGCCGCCAGGAAGAGCACAGGTGAAAGGCTGCATCTAGACAAGACTGTGCATAAGGACAAAGTCAAGCCCTCCTGTGCTTCTGCTTACAAATATGTAACACATGGAAAAGGGAACCGTGTGGGACAAGTAGAAAGTAATGCAGGTCATGTATCTAAATTTTTTCACTCCCGAATGAGTTCCTCTGGCACCTGTTTATATAAAAAATTCATGGTGGGTCTGGATGCTTCTATGAAGGACTGAGAACTTTCTAATTGTATCTATAGCCCCTAGAGATCGCAAGCCATTTCCACGAATCGTCCTCATCTCACTGGCACAGCGAAGCCCAATTATCCCCGAGTTGCAGTTCAGAAACTGAGGCTCAGAGATAAAATGACTCACTCCAGGCCCTGTGTTCTGTGCCCTTTCCAGAACCCGTGCCCTCCACACATCTGGTGTGTCTCATCCACAAGATGTGTATGCCCAGATATGAACTGCAGATGTGGTGAGCCTGGTGCATGAGCTTTGGGATGGAACACTGGCTGCCTGCACACCCCTGTCCGCCAGAGCCTTGGTCTTGGGTGGAAAACAACCAAACTACCACCAACCTGGTATAGCCCACCAGGCCTGGGCATCATGGCATCAACCTAAGTGGGATCTAGATTCTTTGACTGATTAAATCCATGGGGATCTTGTTTTAACACTCCCCTCATCCTCCATCAAACAGACCTGGCAAATGGGATGGGACCCTCCTCTCTGTTTCCATACACCCTTCCTTAGGCCCCTATTTTCAGGCTTATCAGAATATATTGGTGGTTTTTGTTTCATTCCTCACGCTTTTCCCACACATGTACACGTAAGGGGAAGGAATGTTAAGTCCACCTTGTAATTCTGCGGACCCAGCACAGCTCCAGAGGGAGCTCTTTGGCTACCCTGCAGTGAGCAGACTGGAAAGGCACACAGGCCTCCAACCCTGCCCCAAGAACCCAGTTTACAACCCCAAACTGCGGCTTGTATGACCTTGACTTCCTCACCGGGTATTCTCTTCTGTACCCCTTCTTTGTTAAGGCTGCCAGCAGGAACTTTCTCGGTTTTCCTCCTCTGGCCTTTCATTTGCATTTCCCTTCGGTCCCTGGACCCACACTTCCCAGTGTCCCTCCTCACCCACCTGCACAACTTCCCTTCTTGGCTGAACCCTGGATCCCTGTGCTTTTCTAGGGCTTCAGATGCTGCACCTCCTCTCTGTACTTCCCTCAGGATAACATAGACCTCTACCCTGTGAATACCAAATTGACATCTCCAGCCAATCCCCTCCCTGAACCACACAGACCTTCCAACTCACTGCCCATTTGCAGGAGCCACTTGCAGTCTAACGGGCCACCCAGACAATGCATGTAGAATCACCTCACGGCGAGCCCCCTGCATAGCCACTATTGTTCAGTTCTCAGCAAATGGCCATTCTGTCTAAAACGAGTTACTTTCCACTCTTCTTTTTCCTTCACCCCACATCCAACCTACTGGCAAGTCCAGCCAGCTACACCAAACTGTATGCAAAATCTGCCCACTCCTGGGCACTCTGCCTCCTCCAGTCATCGCCTGGACCTGGACTCCCCCAGGCCCTCACTGCCTCCGCCCCCCCACCACTCTGCAGGCACACCAGCCTTCTCCTGGCTCACACTGCAGGCTCAGGACTTCATACTCCCTGCAGCGGCTTCCTCAGGGCCCTGCCCAGCACACCTCTCTCTGTCTGATGGTGACATACCTTGGAGACAGGCTTATCTTACTGCCTTTTCTGAAACTGTGCCAACCCCACCTCCAGCCCATCTATCTCTCATTCTGCTTTGTTTTCTTTATAGCATTTATCACCCCGTGACATGTGTTTTTTATGTGCCTGTTGTCCGTTTTCTCTGAGTAAAATGTAACCTCCATGAGGACACTGACTTTGTTTCACTCACTGGTACATCCCTGGTTCCTAGAACAGCGCTTGGAACCTAGAGGTACTCGATAAATATTTGCTGAGCAGATGAGTGAAATATTAGACCGTAGTTTCATAAAATGCATAGAAATACCAATTTGCCCACTGACAGAGATCAGTGGACCAAATCCAACCTGAAGTCTGTTGTTTTTTTTTATAAAATTTTACTGTAACACAGCCATGTCCATTCATTTACATATGATCTACGCTTGCTTTCATACTAGCCACCAAGGTTGACAGAGATCGTATGGCCCCCAAAGGCTGAATTATTTAATATTTACTATCTGGGTCTGTACAGGAAAAACTTTACCAGCTCCTGATACAGATAATACCTCCCGCTGCTTCTTTAAAGTGATAAATATATGTAAAATAATGAATGCTTTAAACAATCATTGCATAGTTAATCCGTTGGTATATACTTACTGAAGAAAGATAAAACCATGGGAAGTGTTTGGGAGGGCAGCACAAGTCCCCTGTCCACAGCCCCTATTTCAGCCCTTTCCAGGAGGTAGCCTGCTAGCAGCTGGATTCCTTCCAGACCTTTCTGATGTATTCCCATATAAACCTCTTGAGTGCAAATGAGGTTCGTTTGGTTTCAGCTTTTATTTTTTTAAATCAGCAAATAAAAATTGTACATATTATGGAGCATAACATGATGTTTTGATATTTGTATACCCCGTGGAATGGCTGAATCAAGCTAATTTAACATATGCATTACTTCACGTACTTATCATGCAAACATGTTTTGATATCAAGATTTTGTTAGACTTGGAATGAGAGGGAAAACTTTCCATCTGTTTCTGCACTCTGACAGCAGGAATAACAGGAATCATATGTTCCTCAAAGGTTCACTGGCATCCCCCATAATACTGTCTGAATCTGAGGCCTGTTTCAGAGACAGCTCTCAGATTAACTTTTCAGTTTCTTCGAGAGAGCCATCAAGAATCTAGATCTCCTTTCAGCCAGAGCTTCCAGTAATTCACCAAAATGACAAACACAAAGGGCGAGTGGAGAGACACCTGATCCATGTTCTCCAGGCCTTTTAGAAAACATGGAGATGTTCCTCTGGCCACATCCATGCACATCGATAAGAAAGACAATAGTGTAGACATCAAGGTAATGGTGCCACACAGATGTCACCATGGCAAAACTGGAGGAGTCTACACGTTACCCAGCACACTGTTGGCATTGTAAATAAACAAGTTAAGGGCATGATTCTTGCCAACAGGATTAATGTTCCTATTGAGCATATTAAGCACTCTAAAAAGCAGAGATAGCCTCCTAAAACGTGTGAAGAAAAATGATCAGGAAAAGAAGGAAGCCAAAGAGGAAGGTACCTGGGTTCAAGTGAAGCGCCAGCCTGCTCCACCCAGAGATGCTCACTCTGTGAGAACCAGTGGAGAGGAGCCTGGGCTGCTGGAACCTACTCCCTATGCATTCGTGGCATAAGAGGTATAAAAAAATAAAAGGCTGCTGTAAAAATGTTTCTCTTCATTGAGCAGAAATGTGGTATCCCTATTCCCCAAAGAAATATTGAAAGTAGAAATAAAAAAGAATTTAAGTCCTCTGGCTCTTTAGTTAGTTTTAGTAGTTTATATTTTCCTAAAAATATTTATTCCTTCCAGATTTTCAAATATATTTCTATAGAGTTGATTACAATATTGGAAGTCTCTTCTCCATTTGTAGTTTTGTATCTTTTCTAATTCTTTGTTGGTTTTTTTCCCCACCAGGATTGCCAATAATTTGTTAGCTTTATTACGTGAGAACTTGATTTTGAGCTTATCAGATTTTATTGTTTGTCTCATTAGCTTCTGCTTTTATCTTTTAACATTTCTATTTGCCATGTTTTGAACTGTTTTCTAACTTTTAAGAGTTCATCTGTCTTACTTTGTCTTCTTGTGTTTTGTCTGCACCCTGCTGATCTTACTCCACGGAGCCGGGTTGATCCAGCATAAATGGTTGGCAGTGCCAGCCATAACTTCCTGTTATACCCACGAGTAACAGAATGGCCCTCTGTTTTGTTTTGTTATCGCCAAATACATATAATTTTTATTTTTATTTTTTAAATTTTTCTATGTTATTTCTAATTTCTAGTTTTACTGCATTGTAGCTAGAAAATTAGCGTGGATGTTTTCCACTTTTTGAAAGTTATTGAGACGTTCTGATTTAATACTATGTCAATTTTTGTAGATATTCTTTGTGTATTTTCAAAGAATGTGTATTCTATATTGGATTCAAAATTGATTACAATTCAAATTGCTTTCGAATCAACCTTATTATCTCAGTATTTAAAACCTCCATGTCATTTATTTTTGTCTATATTCTGTCTACTGAGAAATTGTTAAGTTCTTTCAGTTTGACTATTAGCTTGTCAATTCACTTTTCTTTTTCTTCTTTTTTTTTAAGTTGATGTCTCCCTCTTTCACCCAGGTGGGAGTACAGTGGCACAATCACAGCCCACTGCAGCCTCGGGTTTGGTGTCCTCCCACCTCAGCCTTCCCAGTGACTGTGACAACAGGTGCATGCTGCCTCACATGGCTAATGTTTTCTGTTTAGAGACAGGGCCTTGCTATGTTTCCCAGGAGGATCTCAAACTCCGAGCCTCAAGTGATTCTCCCATCTCAACTTTCCAAAATGCTGGAACCAAGCCTGAGGCACTGCCCCGGCCTCGTTTTTCTTTATCTATTTTGACAGCATGGTGTTCAGTCGCAATGGTTCATTGTTCTTGTCTTCATATTTTTATTTAAAAATATAAAATGTCCTTTTTAATACTTTCAAGTTTGAGCTGTTTTTCTAATTTCAGTTTCTTGTCTTCTTTTTGTAAACAACGTGACTATCTTTGTCATTATTCATTTTAAGCATACTTTTGTGACTGGAATGTGGTCATATATTTATTCTTAGCATGTCTGGGGGCCTATTAGTAATATTAATAATGATGGGAAATTAGCTAAGCAGTATTGACTTGCTCAAGCGCCTGAGCACTTTATATCTGGTATTTCATATAATGCTCAAACCTGCCCATGAGATAGCTCCTCACCTCTAGGCAATGTCCCTGGTTCACAGACGAAGAAATCGAGGATTCAAGTTGTTATCTAATCTATCCGAGGTCAGAATGCTAACACAGGATTGGAGTGATATGAACCCAAGAGCTGCCCTCACACCACTCACACTCCTTACAGCAGCTGATGGGTCCATCTCGTCCCCGATACCTTCCATTGCACCGCAGTCTGGGAAGCTCTCCCTCCTGCTTTGTCTTTCAGTCTCTGATTAGGTCTTCAGTGAGGCCCATGTCCATGAGACACAACCACAGGATTTTTTTTATTTTAGAACTTGTCTTTACTCTTCCAGATTGCTCTTCCGACACAGCCATCTACTGTGGCTGTGTGACTGGGCAGGCTGAGAGTCTGCAAGTTGCTTGGCTTCCGTGTGTGTGTCCTCCTTGTTTTTCCTTATTTTATTTTATTTCCTTGCTATTTTTTATTTCTTTGCTTTTTGTTGTTATTGTTGTTGTTGTTGTTGAGACAGAGTCCCACCCTGTACCTCTGAGCAGAGTGCAATGGCGTCATGGCTCACTACAACCTCAGACTCGGGCTGTGGGCATCCTGCTGCCTCAACCTCCGGAAGCTGCTGGGATTATAGGCGCTCGCTGTGGTGCCCAGCTGGGTTTTTCCATTTTTTTTGTGAGTCGGGATCTCACTCTCTCTCAGGCAAGTCTTGAACTCCTGAGCTCAAGCAGTTCTCCCTCATCAGCCTCCCACAGTGCTGGGATTACAGGTGTGAGCCACCACGCCCGGCTGTGTATCCTTCTTGTCTCCCAAAGCAGCTGTTCAAACAAGGCACAGGTATCTCTAGCCCCAATATCCGCTCTGCACCCCACCATTAGCACAATTTCTTCTTTTACTTTGGAGCAATGCTAGTAGATTTATTCTGGAACTGGCCACCAACCTGATTCTATCTGCTTTATATCTTTGAGAATTTAACCACTTTTTCATCAGAGTTTTCCTTTTCTTAATAACTTTAGAATCTAGTTGTTTAGTTTTCCCTCAAAAAAGAAAATCCTGTTGGGACATTTATTCATAATTAACACACTGTCCATTACTGATAGTGTTTTGATCACAAATCTTCCTTTCCAAGAATACAGATTTCCATTTGTTTGAGTTTTCTCTACTTCCCCTCAGGAATGTTTTGATTTTTCTTCACATGAACTGTGCTTCTGTTCCACTGAGATATGCTTCAATTAAATAAAAGAAAGATAAAGAAAGAAAGAAACCCTGAGATGCCAGTATATTAGCAAAGCAATATTTACTTCTTGCTCATGGAAAGGCAGGTTGGCAGGTGGTTCCCCTCAAGCACCTGTGATTCAGTTTCACAGGTTCTTTCCACTTTGACTTATTCCTTTTTTTTTTTTTTTTTGAGACGGAGCCTCAAGCTCCTGGACTCTTGCTCTGCTTCTGGACCATCATCTCCTCAAGGATTGTGTGTTTTTAGCTAATTTCCTTGCATGCAGTTCACTCTAAAAGCTGGACAGTTTCAGAAATGAAAACTACACTGTGAAAGTTACTCACAGTTCATTATTATGGGAACCAAGTCACGTGGCAAACTAATTGGCTACTTTTAAAACATGGATCCAATTGGGAAAAATATTTTACAAGGCATTTTGAATATTGTGATTTTAGGTAAAATTTTTAATCTTTTTGTTTCCATTTTCTGAAATGAGTATGAACTAGTTTTATAATTTAAAAGGTATTTATAAAAGGTAGATTATGATTTCACACTGGTCTTTTGTCAATATTAAGCATGAAAGTACACTAAAGAAATGATTTGGCCTTGATCTTGTGCTGTTTTGAAAAAAAACATTCACTATTTAAATACTGTAATGTTTTCCCATCTTTGAAAATTTTTTTCTCTCACATTCGGAGAGATCATAACAACATATGCTATGAATCATATCACCATAATTCATATGAAGATTTTCTTTAAAGATCTGTTAATTCAGTAAGCAAAATAGGATACACACATGAGTTTTAAAAATTAATTTGGGCTTAAACATTAACATTTATTCTTTAAGCTATTTATTGTTGAGTTATACCATCTACTAAATTGTTAGATTTCTATCTGCCAATCAAATCAGTATCACTTTTAGAAAATAATAATTGAAGCAAGGAAAAAATTACAGATTCACATTGATTCATCTATATGTTTAAATTAGATTAGGCCTGTAAGTCTGAAAATGTGCTTAGAATGGCAAGAACTTGTATAACATACGTAAATGCGTTTTTATATCTGAATTTTATCTGAAACTATCCACATTACCTGTAATGCTCTCAACTATGCCCTCAAGTTGTTTCCTAAAAAAAAATTATTTTGTCATCACTTCATAAATCACATTAAATAAAGATAATTATTTTCCAACAGTACTTGCCATGCCAAAAGTGTTTGCTTTCCAGATTGTATTTACTGGGGAAAAAGCACAAACTACAATGGTTCAGATAGGAATAAGCAAAGCAGTTATCTGAATTCTGTAGTTGTACCCCAAATTGCTATAGTAATTGTGAAAAAAGTAACAATAGTACTTGTTCAATTTTTTTTTTTTTTTTTTGAGGCAGAGTCTCACTATGTTGCCCTCGGTAGAGTGTTGTGGTGTCAAGCTCACAGCCACCTCAAACTCTTGGGCTTAAGTGATTCTCTTGCCTCAGCCTCCCCAGTAACTGGGACTACAGGCCCCCACCACAACTCCCAGCTATTTTTGTTGTTGTTGTTGTAGTTGTTGTTATTGTTTGGCAGGCCCAGGCCGGGTTGAAACCTGCCAGCCCTGGTGTATGTAGCCAGCACCCTAGCCACTGAGCTATAGGCGCCAAGCCTACTTGTTCAATATTTAAGACACCATTTATTGAGAATCCATCTTGAACATATCCAAGTTCTGGGAACATTTTAAAATTTAATATTATGTCACATGAGCTACCAATACTTTTCTATATTAACTCACTTTGCCTTAAACAAATTTTGAATTTGTTACCTTTACTTTTGTTACAATACCTTTGTTATCTTTTGTTACTGAAAGATACCTTTCACTTTCTAACAGTTTACAGTTACAGTATATATAATAGGCTATTGACCTGATTAGCTGGATTCAGGTTAAAATAAAATAAACCACAATCCTCACTTAACACAAGCATGGAGATACCTCACTACGATGGTACCATTAAGTAATTTCTAAATTCCGCATTGTTCAAACTTGGCATCAACAGTAATTTTTTTCTGCAGGGAATAAGTCACTCTTAATACAGTCTCACCATTTCCATTAACACTTACTGTTAATTTGCTAAATCACTCCCAAATGAAGGGAGTGCCTTTGACAAATTACAAAATCTTTTAAGTAAAGTTCTTCAGGTTAAATAAAATGTGGGCTGTTAAGAAGTGATATCAATTTTCCACTTTTTTTCACAATTACCTTCAAGCTAAACAATATTATAGAGGAATGCAAACAATAGTTTTCATACCTAATTAAGCAATTAAACAAAAACAAAATGGCATGAATAAAACCCCAAACTTTGCCATTCTTCATGATACACATACTTGACAGGTAAAGCTTTTGTTATTTTCATTACTGAGTTTTGCATGGAGAGAGTATTTTTGGTGGATACGGTGAATTTTGTCTTTATCAGTGTGGTTCAAGCAACCAGCCTGTGGTTAATACCCTGTTTAATCAAAGCGTGGCAGTTCCCGGCAGCTGCTCCGATGGGCATTAGTACTGGGCTCAGTCACCCAGGAAAACATAATGGTTTCACTCCAAAGAGCATTAGAAGCTAACTTCACTCGGTGCTGCTAAATTTTGTCATTTTTCAGTAAAAAAAAAATTCCATACTATTTGTGTGTGAAGGTCATTTTTTTTTTTTTTTTTTTTGAGACAGAGTCTCAAGCTGTTGCCCTGGGTAGAGTGCCATGGCAGCACAGCTCACAGCAACCTGAAACTCTTGGACTTAACCCATTTTCTTGCCGCCCAGCTACTTTTTTTTGGTTGTAGTTGTCATTGTTGTTTGGCAGGCTTGGGTTCAAACCTTTCAGCTCTGGTGTATATGGCTGGTGCTCTAACTGCTGAGCTACAGGCGCGGAGCCAACTGTGAAGGTCATTTTGATTTTTGTTTATAATATATGTATTTGTGGTCAGCTGGTAAGAATGTTGGTTATCCAAAGCCTGAATCAGTTCAGCTCTCTGAGACTCCATTAGAAAAAAAAAGTTTCCTGGGCAGTGCCTGTGGCTCAAAGGAGTAGAGCACCGGCCCCATGTGCCAGAGGTGGTGGCTTCAAACCCAGCCCCCGCCAGAAACTGCAAAAAAAAAAAAAAGTTTCCCCTTTAATCAACCCAGCATCTGAATAATTTGTATCAGGTCAGAGATCAAAACTAATATCAACAAGAATCTGCTAAATAGGAGGCACACTGAACTGGGTAATCCCCACATTAAATAGCTAAAAAGCCATGTTTAAGTTTATACATCTTTTTATATTTCCTTCATGAAAGAACACATCCCAGTAACAAGCATTTAGCTCTGTACTTGAAAAGAAATTCTTGACACACACACCGTATTCCACTTAAAGAATCTAGCCAATATAATAAGGAATATTTCATTGTTGTCTAAATAAAAATTCTGAAGACATGTTTACTGAGCAACATAGTGCAAAGTGTTGCGGGGAATTTAAAAAAGTTAAAAGACCCTCAGCCTCAAGAACACTTATCCGCGCAGCCTCATGGAAGAAACCAAGCACAGACTGTTGAAACAGTGCAACGCCCCACAAACTAGACGGCAGACTGGCAGTCAGTGACACTGAGGGCATTGGGCAAAAGAAAGCTTTTGAGAGCTGGCACGGGGAGGACTTTCTGGAAAGGAAGGGATTTCAGCAGCTCACAGACCATTGGCTTTTGCCCTGGCTCTATTGGAATTGCGTCAGGAACTTCAAAACACACCAAAAGCTATTAGTTTACTATTTAACTTTATGTAGATATCTAAACATATACATATTAAGGCATATGAGTTAGCAAACAAACAAAGTAACAAAGTTTATGAATAATAAAGATAACACAGGAAAAAAAACACACCACTGATGCCTGTGCCCTGCCCGAGGAATTCAACGTGATTGTTATGGGCGCTCCCCTGCGAATCTGATAAACCACTGCCTCGGTGCTGGTCTAAGAATCAAGCTTGAGCCAGAATGTAAGTCAGCCACAGCCTCAGCACAGCGTCTGGTTCTGCTGACATTCTTCACGACACTGTGCATGCAGGGAGCGGTAGGAAGGTCTACCTTCTGGTGCAAAGTCCCCATCTTCTTGGGGCCGTGCCCTGACTAGTACTACAAAGGCAAGAGTGGTTTTGAGGATGAGAGAGAGCAGGCACTCAAGGAAAGAGAACCACAAAGGTTTAGAAGTGGGAAGAAGCAAGATGCCTCAGAGTAACCTCTGGGGGATCTGATGACAGTATCGCCAGAGCTCTATCTAACCAGACACACCGTGGTAAATTATAATCAGAAACACGAGAGTCATTACTAATAAATACAAATTTAAGATACAAAAAGCCTAGCATTTCTGTCCACTTAGTCCATGTTTTCCTCTTTTGATGCACTTAATGTTTATAAGTAAAAATTCCACTTTTAACGAACTTTTCTGTGTATTGGCTCTGACTACTGTGCTGTGCCATGTAGCACAGGGTCCAGCATGAAATATACATTGAATAAAAATGTTTTTAACTTTTTCTTGTGGAAAATTTCAAAACACATACAAAGTAAACATAATAGCCTAATGATCCCCTGTGTACCAATTACCCAGCTTCAGCATTACCGACATCCCACCATTCCTGCTTCTTCTGAAGCCCCATCCATTCCCCCACCCTCACTCAACCCTCAGTCTTTTTACAGTTTTATTGGAGGCTAAGTTTACAGAGATCAAAATGCCATAATGACAAAGTAATAAAACTTGACTGTGTAATTGTAACACACACACACACACACACACACACGTACCCCTATCATGATAGAGAGCATTTCCATCACTCTAGAAAGTTCCTTCAAGTCCCTTTCCAGATAACCAGCCAGAGACAACTAATGTAATCTTTTCCTTTTTCATTTTAGATGATTTTTGTCTATTCTAAAATGTCATCTAAATGAAACACATAGCATTTACTCTTTTGTATCTAGATTCTTTTGCTCTATGTAATATATATGAGGGTCATGAATTTCCTAAGTATTTTTTAAAGTAAAGAATTTTGGACTAGAAAGCAGTGGCAGGGACAGAGAGCTCACAGTGAGGAACCAATTGGGCAAGCAGGTTGGCATGCGTCCGTGGAAACCCTTGGAAGCCAGGAAAAGGAACTTGTACTCTATTTTCCTGGCACCAAGTCAACAGCCTGCTTCATAATTGCTGAGGAGGTCCTGGGAACTAATTCTCTGCCACCACGTCCCACTCCCTGCTGCTCTCATGAGTCACCACTGTGCCACTGAGTAGTGGTGCCTGTTGTCAACTCTGCTTGGAGCTGGTGCATTCACATTTGTCCCTGAAGAGCTGGCACCTCTGAAGTCCCCCTGGAAAGATAGGAAGAGCAAGTTCAGGACCAGGCACATGCCTCTGAAAGACTGTTCATGCCTTCTGGAGGTAGTAGAGCTGGAAATGGAAAGGTCAGGTCAGGAAGAGCAATTAGGGATCCACGGACCAGGGCAGATAGGAGGAGCCAGTCAGGGCCCTGACTTGGGCACTCAGGACCTAGCTTTATATTTCTGTGGGGGAGAGAATCAGAGCATCCTGCAGGGCTGCTGAAGCTGTCTTGATTTGTGTGGCTACAGTGCAGGGTTGGGAACTCTGCAAACCAACCATTGAGGGCAGTGACAATAAAATATCTGCTGTCCTGATAGGTGAGAAATGCAGCAATCAGCTCTAGAATAGAAATCCAAGCCAGGGACATAGAAGAACACAGTCTGAATGCAAGCTAGTATGGGAGCAAAGGAAGTCCCAGCCAGATGAGTAAGGAAGTGTTGACGCTGGAGCAGATTCGACTGCAGAAGCAGCTATCCAGTAGGGGAAAGGGTGCCTGAAGGCGTAGACTGAGAGACTGCTTCCTCCATAAGCAGCCCATTACCTTCTCGCAAATTACAGAAAATCATAAATTTAGGGGCTTTGAAATGGGTGGGAGAATTAGGTAATTGACAGAATCAGTGTTGAAAATTGGATGTATTAGTTATCTGTTGCTGCATAACAAATCAGACCAAAGTGGCTTTAAAAACACATTTGTTATCTCACAGTTTCCAGTTCAGGGTTTCTCATAAAGCCATAATTGAGGTATCAAACAGGGCAGTGGTCTCATATGAAGGTTTGACAGGAGAGAGGAATCTATTTCTGAGCTCACTCACATGGGTGGTGGCAGGATTGCATTCCTTTTGAGAAGTGAAGCTGAGGGTATTGATCCTTCACTGGCAGTTGGCTGGGGGCATGGTCAGTTTCTTGTCATGTAAATCTCTCCAGCTTGCTTTACCAGCATCTGAGAAGAGTCTGAAAAGACAGTTCATGAAAAAGATGGCTCAAAAGTGACATTCCATCACCCTTGCTATCCTTGATTCACTAAAATCAAGTCTCTGAGTTCAGCCCATACTTAAAAGGAGAGAGGACTAGTCAAAGACATAGATACCAGGAGCTGGGATCACTGGGAACCATGTGAGAACCTGGACATGGGAACCTGCCTGACATGCTAAGGGACTGGGAAATGGAGTCGTGATGGACAAAAATAGGACAGCAGGATGGAAGTGTCATTCATGGCACAGATGATGAGCTCAGCTGTAGTCACGGTGGGTGTGAGGTGCAGCAGCCAGAACCACAGCCCACCGCCATCTGAACCACAAGAGAGCTGGAGAAAGGGTAATCTGGAGACATAGATTGGGGAGCATCCTGTTTTGACCATGTGCAGGACGTGGATGCCTAATTTCATTGCCCACATCTGCACAAAGGCTGGACCATCAGGTCGGTCCTTAAGAACTTTAAGGGGCCAGGCACAGTGGCTCACACCTGTCATCTTAGCACTCTGAGAGGCTGAAGTAGATGAATCCCTTGAACTCTGGAGTTTGAGAACCACCTGAGCAAGAGCAAGACCCCATCTCTACTGAAAATAGAAAAACTTGAGCCCGAGAATTTGAGGTTGTGAGCTATGATGATGCCATGGCACTCTACCCAGGGTGACAGCATGAGATTTTGTCTAAAAAAGAACTCTAGGGGATCCTTCCAGATGATGACTTTTTTTTAAATCGGGGATTCGTTGAGGGTACACAGAACCAGGTTACATTGATTGCTTTTGTTAGATAAGGACCCTCTTATGTTTGTGTCCCTCCCTCAAAAGGTGTACCACATCCCTGGACCCCCACCGCTCCCTCCTTCCCTTTCTCAGCTCACCCCATCCTCCACCCCCCACTGTGTACTAGGACCTTAATTGTCCTCATATCAGAATTGAGTATATAGGATTCTTATTTCGCCATTCTTTTTTTTTTTTTTTGCAATTTTTGTCCAGGGCCAGGTTTGAACCTGCCACCACCTTCGGTATATGGGGCCAGCGTCCTACTCCTTTGAGCCACAGGCGCCACCCCTTATTTCTCCATCCTTGTGATGCTTTACTAAGAATAATGTCTTCCACATCCATCCAGGTTAATACAAAGATGTAAAGTCTCCATCTTTTCTGTGGCTGAATAGTATTCCACAGTATACATATACCATAGCTTGTTAGCAGATTCCTTCTTCTTCTGAGATAAACGGCTGATGAAAGTGACTGTGACCAATGAAATTGAACTACATAATCAAAAAGAGCCAAGTTAACATTTTTTTTTGAGACTGAATAAGATCTAAAAGTCAGTTTGCTTTTATTGCAGTTATCGATTTCCTACAAATGGTTTCTTCCTATTTTAAATAAGGATGGGGCATTTACTTTTTTTTTCTCCCAAAGCTTTTGTGGTAGTCAAATGAGATGATATTCATAAATGTATTTTGAAAAAATTAAAGAAAAAAGAATGAATGTCAGATATCCAAACCACACACAGTCAGCCCTCAGTATCTATGGCTTCTGCATCCATGGATTCAACCAACCACAGATGGAAAATAATTTTTTAAAAAAACACGGTTGTGTCTTTACTAAACATGTATGCTTTTTTCTTTGTCATTATTCCATAAACAAGACAGTATGACTACTGTTTCCATAGGATTTGCATTGTGTTGGGTGTTATAAGCAATCTAGAGGTTGTTTTAAGTACACAGAAGGACATGCACAGAGGTTTTTTTAAGTACACAGAAGGATTTGCACACAGAAGGTGTGTAAATACTACACCATTGTATATGAGGGACTTCAGCATTCTGGGATTTTCGTATCTGTGGGGAGTCTTAGAAGCGCTCTCCTATGGATACCAAGAGGACCATATTAATAGTTACTATCACCTCTGCTGCTTCAAACAATTGTTTGTCAAAAGAGAACAGAGATCTCCAGGTAGTTTTGGCTCCTTTCCACTCCTTGTGTTCCCAGCCAGCTCACCCCTATGTTCTCCTCCTTGAGACTTTGCGATTCACAACTTCTTCTTACTGCCCACATCCCTTCCTGGGTTCAGCCAGCATGCTTCTGGCTCCCAGGCTTGTCTCCATGTCTCTCTTAGTCTTCCAGATCTTCCTTCTGAGACACCTGTCACCATGCCATTCTCTGTGCACAGCCCAGAGCTCTCAGCCTGTCCCCAGGGCTTCCCATCACCACCCTCTGTCCTTTTCTGACTGCTCTTCATCCCTCAGCTCCATGGCCCTCCTGCCGGAGCCCACTGACCAGCTGCCTCTCCACTATGTCCTTCTCCCCTCCTTGCATGGAGCCTGTGCCCTCACCACAACACCGTCTCCAAGCCTTATGTCTGCAGGCCTACTCCCTGCTGGCTTTCCTCAGCACTGTGCACTTGATATATTCCACCCCCTCCTCTGCCTTAAACACTGACTTGACATCATTACCTAGTCTTTTTAAATCACCAATGCCACTTGCTGCAGATACACTTAATCTTCACCACTGCTGTGTAAAGTAAGTGTGATGATCTCCATTTTGCAGGTGAGGAAATTGAAGTTCAGGGCCACACATTTAATAAAGGTCACAGCCAATATCCAAACCCAGGCCCAGATGCTCCCTTCCACCCAGGGATCCACTTGCTTCTCCCGCATTAGATTATGAGAGACCTTGTTCTCCAAGTCTTTATAACTGGGGATTTTGTCCCAGGGTAACAAACAAAGGGATGTGTGCAAATCTGCCAGACATGTATTTTAGCCACGGCTTATTAAATATTGATTAAATGGATCCCAAAAGGTTAACTTATATTTTGTTAAAAAAAAAACGAATAAAAATGTTCTATTTTTGGTAGCAATACATATCTGTATCAAAGATAAATGCTGAAATTTTTCCATTTCTGGTTGGTTAAGTCTGACTCTGTCCCGTTAAATATCTATATTAAATGAAGTACCATACTGTCTTAAGATTTATGCATTTACATGAATAGACTCCAGGGTGTAAAACTTTCATCTATAAAAAGTACTAACTAAAAGTAACCATTACCATGGCAACACACAGCCTCCAAAGGCAAAGTGCTTTGGAAATGAGCATTTACTAATGCCCCAGACTCATCGAAATGCCATGGAATAGGTTTTAAATCACGGTTAACACTTGGAGCTTCGTTGCTAGGTTGAAAAGTAGATCACACAGCTTGCTCCACATTTGTACTTACCGTTTTAAAATCAAAGGAGAGGAGAGTATTTCATTGGTAAGGGACCGCTGATTCTCCACATACATTTTGAAGACCTTGGATATACAGATTTTAAAATGCATCCAGACAAGCAAGGTCCAGGAAGGGATCTGACAATTTGACAAAGGAGAATGAGGGGGAGCAGGGTACTCTGCCCACACAAAGTCAGAACACACAGCTGCAGCAATAAGGCAATCGAGTTCTGGCAGAGGAAACACAAAGAGATGGACACAGCCTTTGTGTGAGAGCCCCGAACTGCCCCTTGGGACCTTGGGGTGGGCAAAGGGGAGCAGTGGCATACCAGACCCATGAGGAAAAGACAGGTGTGTTGGCAGCAACAACAGACAGACGTGCTCCTGAGATGGAGAGCACACAGCTAGATCCCAACCTCGCACTGTGCAAAAAAGGCAAAGTCCTATTGGACTTGATACCTAAATACAAAAAGCAAAACCACAGAGCAGATACAAAAAGGTGAGCGGAAATGTCCCTGAGACTTCAGGGAGGAGGGTGTTTTAACCAAGACCCCCACTGTACACAGGACAAGGGTAAAATATGATGGTAGGGCCACACATAGACTAAATGCTTCTGTTCAGTGAAGTTTTCTTAATCAAAGTTAGCAGGAAAGAGTATTCTGGAAGAAGATATTTAAGAACAAATAAGATTGGCAAGGGCCCAATATACAGAACAACAGTGTCCAAGAGGATTGGCTTTGATGAAGGAAATGGTATATCCGCTGTGGGGGCTACTGGTCACTTGTGGCTACTGAGCCCTTGAAATGTGATGAGGGTGACTGAGAAGCTTCACTTTTTAATTCTATTTAAGTTAGTTAATTTTAATTTTAATAGCCACAGCAGACTAGAGGCTAATGTATTGATCAGCACAGATGTAGGCTATACATGGGTCTCCCACAAATCAGCAAGACAGAAAGTTTAAAATATGAATAGGCAAGAAAAAAAAAAGATCTCATCCTTAATTCTTTTCTTCTATACTCATTTTTTTTTTTTTTTTTGCTTATTTCATGTTGTTGTATGTATTCCTATAATCTACTCCAAACCCCTCTCTGGGAGAGGGAACCCAACACATAACAATGATCCCCCCTCCATAGAGCAGCTACTAAGGCAAGACTGTCAGCGTCCTCAGGCCTCTGTGAGTTGGGCCAGCACTGGCCAGGGAGAAAAAGGGGAATCCACATTCTCATGTCAGTTGCACAGGCCTGGTCTTCATGGCAAACTGTTTATGTAAGTTCCTTATAAAGACAAAATGGATTTGTCGCTGTAAATCTAAAGACGTCTAAGATAGTAAATAAAGGATTCGGCATTTTTCCAACTCCAAACAGGCTAACTTTCAGAGGACAGGTTGCATTCTTTTTTTGTGTGATTTTACATAACTAAGAAGGAATGATGTGTAAAACTAATACATCTTTTAGTTACAGAGAAAATGGAAAAAATGGCAATTCATTACTAACAGGAACAATATCTCATGTTATTCTTGTCATTGCACCCTCAGAGAAAAATAACAGGTTGAGATCCAGAGGAATGACACTTGTGACAAAGAGGACATGGCTCTGTGGGAAAGTGGGAGAGAGGTTAGTCCTCAGCACTGAGAAGATGAAATCGGAGTCGTGTGTGTGTCACTGAGCAATGCATGTGAATGACGAGGAAATGTGGATAAAACAAATAGTGATTGCTCATAAAAGTGCTTTCAGGGAGGGTCTATTTGTTTCCCCTATTGGGCACCAAAAGCAGATAGAGGTATTAAGTTGAAATATGACATTGTCATTTTTGCAGGACAAAAACAGCCAACAAAAATAGCAACTTCACATAGTTGTATCTACCACATAGCCCTCGACTAGAAAAGACATCAGAGCCTTCCTACGAGATGGGAGGGGAGTCATGGTCATAGACTCTCAAGTCTCCCTATGAGATGAGAGGGGAGTCGTGGTCATAGACTCTCATCTAGAGTGAGGTCTGGGACCCTGGCCTGGAAAGGGAACAGAATTGGCTAGCTCCCAGATCCAGAAGCCAAGTTTCAGGGAATCAACAAGACAGGCAAGCCTCAAGTCTAAAATGTTTAAACAGAGGGAAGCCTCCAAATCATCCAGAAATAGATGCCAAACAATAGTTTTAGATGGTCTCTAAAACCCCAAGCCCAGCACTAAAGTTTAAATGTACTTTTGATAAATTGATAACTCTTTAGATGAAGTGAAAACACTTAGGGGAACATGCCCCAGTGTTATTTGTAGATGCCTTGGTGGAGGACAGTGCTTCTTGCCTGGAGGTGTTCCTGGTCTACTCCATCCACTGATGGTGTGGGTGCTCCGAGGTGAGGTGGGAGCCTCATAGAAGAGATGGCTTTGACACAAGTGTGGGTGATAGAGCAGAAAGACCCAATTCTACACTCTGGTTTGACTGGCTGTGAAATTCCCTCTGCTTTATATTTTATAATGCATAATAATGGTTGGTGGCTTTTCTTTAATTAAAAATGCACCCTAAAGTAAAGGTATTCAAGTAGGAAAGGAAAAAGTAAATTATCTCTCTTCACTGACAATATGATCTTATATGTAGAAACTCCTGAAAATTCTACGGATGGTAAGAACTAATAAATGAATTTTCCAAAGTTGTGGATACAAAATTAATGTCCAAAAATGATTTGCATTCCCATACATTAAAGTGAACAATCAGAAAAGGAATTTAAGAAAACCATTCCATTTATAATGAATCAAATAGAATACTTAGGAATTAATTTAACCAAAAGACAAAAGACTTATACTCTGTAAACTACAAACTGTTCCTGAAAAAAATTAAAGATAACACTAATAAGAGGAATACAGTCCACATTCACGAATTGGAAGATTTAATATTATTATTATTATTATTTTGAGACAGAGCCTCAAGCTGTCACCTTGGGTAGAGTGTCATGGCATCACAGCTCACAACAACCTCCAACTCCTGGGCTTAAGCAATTCTCTTGCCTCAGCCTCCCAAGTAGCTGGGACTACAGGTGCCCACCACAACACTTGCCTATTTTTTGGTTGTAGTTGTCATTGTTTTTTGGCAGGCCCAGGCTGGATTCAATCCCGCCACCTCTGGTGTATGGGGCTGGTGTCTTAGCCGCTTGAGCTACAGGTGCTGAGCCAGAAGATTCAATATTATTAAGATGTCCATACTACCCAAATCAATCTATAGACTTAATATAATCCTTATCAAAATCTCAAGGGCACTTTTGCAGAAATTAAAAATACATATATTCTAAATTTATAAGGACCCCAAATAGCTAAAGCAGTCTTGAAAATGAATAACAAGGTTGGAAGTCTCACACATCCTAATTTTAAAACTTATTACAAACCTATAGTAATCAAAACAGTGTAAGGCATAAAGACATTTAGACTACTGGAACAGAATAGAGAGCCCAGGAAAAAACACTCCCATATGTGGTCAAATGATTTTCAACAAGAGTGTCAAGACAGTTTAAGGGGAAAAGGATACTCTTTTCAAAAAATGGTGTTGGGAAAACTGAATAGCCACATGCAAAAGAATGAACCAGACTCTTACCTTACAAGATACGCAGCAATTAACACAAAATAGATCAAAGACCAGATCTAAGAGCTAAAACTATGAAACTCTTAGAAGAAAACATAGGGGGAAAGCTTCCTGATATTCAATTTTGGCAATGATTTCTTGGGTGTGACATCAAAAGTGCGGGCAACAAAAGTGAAAATAGATAAACTGAAATATGAAATATTTCAAATAAACTGAAATTTGAAATAATTCAAAAGTAAAAACTTTTATACATCAAAAACAAAATCAACAGAGTGAAAAGGCAACCTACAGAATGGGAGATAATAGCTGCAAATCAAGTACCTGACAGGGATTAATATCCACAATGTATAAAGAACACCTACAGCTCAACAATGGAACAACAAAATAGCCAATTTAGAAATGGGCAAGGACATATCCAAAGAATACCCCCACACACATATATATGAGAATCTCCATAGTTGATCACCTTTCTAAGTCGACCACCTCCTTATGTTGACCTGATTTTCATAGACTAGACATGTACCACATGTACATATCACTACAGTAAGCATAGTTCTTTATATTGGCCACCTCTGTATGTCATCCAGTTTGTTATACAATCTCTTGAGTGGTCAAGTTACAGAGGTTCCACTGTATATGACCAAAAAGCAAGGCAAAGATGCTCAATATTACTGATGAATAGAGAAATACAAATCAAAACCACAATGAGATAACACCTCACACCCATTAGGAAGGCTACTATCAAAAAACAGAAAGTCATAACTATTGGTAAGAATGTAGAATAACTGGAATCCTTGTGCCCTGTTGGTGAGAATACAAAATCACATAGCAGTTATAGAAAACAGTATGGTAGTTTCTAAAAAAATTCAATATAGAATTACCATATGATATGGCAGTTTCACTTCTGAGCATATATCCAAAGAATTGAAAGCGGGGTTCACAGAGATATTTGTCCCCTCATATTCGTGGCTAATATTAAAAATAGCCAAGAAGTGGGAGCAACCCAAGTGCCTACAGATGACTAGATAAACAAATGTGGTACATACATCACATAGAATATTATTTAGCATTGGAAAGGATGGAAGTTCTGACACATGCTACAACATGGGTGCACCTTGAGGACATTATGCAGAATGAAACTTGCTAACTCAAAAGAACAAATACTGTATGATTCCACCCACATGGGGTCTCTTGAGTAGTCCAACTCAGAGATAGAAAGTAGAAAGGTGGTTGCCAGGGGCCGAGCCGAGAGGATGATGGGGGTTGCTTGTTTAATAGTTAAGGAGTTTCAGTTTTGCAGATGAAAAAGTTCTGCAAGGGCCTGGCTACACAGTTATGGGAAGATATTTACCACCCAATTATACACTTAAATACGGTTAAGATGGTGAATTTATGTTGTATGTATTTTACCAAATCAACATTTTTTTTAAAGAAGACACTGTAAAGAAATATCCCATTCAGTTCCGAAACATCTTTAAGTGATTTCATAATTGTTTATGGTGATACATGAGTCAAGAGCTCAAAATGAGTCTATGATTATGTACAACTTCTTGTATAGGCATTCAAATGAGTTTCCCAGTCAAGATAGGTGAACTTCTTGTTGGCATTTTTGGTAGAGACTGCAAAGATCAAACCTTTGACGTAGATGTCATCATGGTGGAATTTGAAGCTTTAAGTTGAACAAGGTGGATTCAAATTGGCTTTGGCCAGTCACCAAAGTATAGCCTTCAGCAAGTCTCTCTTCACTTTGAGAATTCTTAGTTTCCTTTTTTTTTTTTTTTTTGAGATAGGGTCTTACTATGTTGCCCTTGGTAGAGTGCTGTGGCATCATAGCTCAAAGCAACCTCAAACTCTTGGGCTCAAGTGATCCTCTTGCCTGAGCCTCCCGAGTAGCTGGGACTATAGGCACCTGCCACAACACCTGGCTAGTTTTCTATTTTTAGTAGAGAAGGGGTCTTGCTCTTCAGGTACAAGGAAACACAAACACACATGCACGTACACACAGATCAGAGAAAGAGAAAACTATATTAAAAGAGAAGATTTACTTCTTGTCTCCAGAAGGCTGTCCAAGAAAGTCATTAATATTAAATTTAAATCTGTGTAATACCCACGTATGCAGAAAATCTTTCCCAACATCTGTTTTAGCAAATAAAGATTATCAAATCAATTTCAGCCAATGTCTTATTTTGAAACGGATAGCAAGAGTGTTAATAATTTCAAACATTGCTTACAGTGTGAATAAATTGGTATTGATGGGGGCATAGCTTTTCATTAATAATCGTCTATCAATACTAAAAGAGTTGTTTTGCTTTCAAATGAGAAAGAACTAAACCCAGCAACTTTTTCATAGATGCTAACGAATACTAGGAAATAACTCCCAAGGAATTTTTCTCATCCATTTCGCTTTCCTATTACATTTACATTCTTCTGTAATTTACTATATATATAAATGTATATGTATATATATGTAATTTACACACACACATAGATACTAAATTACCCCCCCACACACACACACTAAGGTATTAAGTGGCAACCAAAACCACAGGGATGTTCATCCAAATACTAGTTTGATTTTCAATGTACTCAATTGGGCTATGTGGTTCAATATAACTGAATGAGATGAAGACAACCTCCTCTGAAATGGAAATATCCTCCCTTTCTTTTACCTGGGCAGATACTGCCTTATTACAGGTATGACCTTAAATATTCCACATGGATGTTTTGCAGACTTTTGCTCAATGCCTATTTTTCCTTAGTTCTTTTTAATATCAAAGACAGCTGTACTCTTGTAGCACGTACACAATGCACTACAGTCATTTTCAGAGGGGCAGGACTTACTGCCCTTTTAAAGTAGGGTGAAAGGGTATGTTGTCTATATGGTGCCACTAGTGGAACTGGCATTTTAAAAAATAAACACAAATTCATACTGCACCCCTGAGAATCTGTCCAAATCATAGAAAGTAAAACCTTAACACTGACAATGCTTTCAAAGTCACAGCCCTGGTTTCACAGGCTGAATTACTGTTGACTTTCCTTAACATTTTCCGATAGTTAATTCCAGAGGGACTTGTAGGACTGCTGCAATGCATTTCTTAGGTTTGGTCTGAAGCGTGCCTTCTACATATAGGTGGTTAGAGGAATTTCAGAAGACTGGTTTTGCAGAATGTTCTCAAATTTCACTCTATCTGACATTTTTTTCTTTGAATGCGTATTACTTGGTAGTTTATTCTTCTTTAACCATTAGAGATAGAGTCAGAAATTCTAAATAAAATAAAAACAAATGTGAGGTGGTAGTAGGGACATGGCAAAGAATATTTTCCATTTTTTCTTACCATTGTATAATTCTCTTTAAAAGGTAAAACATATTACATGTGCACACACACATACATAAAAGCGACACAAAAAAATGACATGATAGCTTTTGTCTGGCTAATATATTTTGGTAAAAAATTGTCATTGTTTATTATTTTAAACATTTTCTATTGGTCAATTACATGAAAAGCCTATGATAGAGAAAAAAAGCTATCTTGCCAATAAAACATTCAGAAGATAAATGTGTAGCATAAAACAGTAAATGAACCTGGATGGACTTTTACGGGAAAATTAGGTTGTGTGAATTCTAGGGACGCTGTGATATAAGGGGAAAGCAGACACACACCTATGTAATTTTTTCTCATTCAGATGAATTTAGCATCCTGCAATAAGCCTACTTAGTACACACACACTGGTGTCAACAATTACTTCCTTTGATAGTACCTCAAATTTTAGTATTTTCATGACTGAGCCATCCTACCAACTCTAAGTCATGGATGTAAGATGCCTGGGATACACAGAAAAGAAAAAAAAAAACAAACAAACAGCATCTTTCCAGACATATGCAAAATATCACAATTTGGGCAAGAGTGAAAGTCAGCCAATTTTATCAAGCTTAAAATGAAACGTACGTATTTTACATTTTCAACACTGAAATCAACTTATTGCCCATGTGCTCGACACACAAATGTTTTACTACAATCATGGTAAAGGACAGTTTTGATCACTGTGTCTACAAAAATAGTCATTAAATATGCTGCTCTAAAATGCATTATAATATAGAAGTTTCCTTTTAGATATGTTTCGTATCTACTTCACTAAATTTGCAGTTCCAAAGAAAGTAAATTTCATTATTCTTGAAAGATACATCAAATCGTAAGGTGTTATTTTATTTACAAGTTGAACTAATCCCGCCCTCATTGTCTCCTTAAAAAATAAATTCTACAGGCTTGTCTTTAGCACGAAAGTGTCTTTTAAAAATGCTTGCTTCTTAGATTTATGTAACAAAAGTAAGTTTGCAAATTTAGCCATTTATATTTGGCTGTTAAAGTTTGTGAGTGTAAAAGAGTTACTGGATTATTTATTGCAGAGTGACAGAGAGAGGAAAAGGCAATAAATGAGTAAATGATTCATCTGCCAGCTCGTGCTCAAACCGTGACTTGCCCAGGCAACTCTGAGCTGATGTGAACTTAATGTGTTATCAATCCTGAATTCTGAGCTCTGAGGATCACCATTCAGACCAAACATGAGGTGGATCGTTGCAAGCTGAGCTTCTTATATGTTCAGTTGTAGGTAAGTTAGGTTGCACTTTTGCAGTCTTACTCCATCACTAAGGATAATACAGGTATAGATACACACACAGATATATATATATAAACATGCAGGTGCTAAAAATTATGATATAAAATTTGGGGGGCATTATTCCTTTTTTTTGAAATGTGGCTTATCTTGGCACCTTCAACTAAAGATATTAACCGAGATATAGTATGCTTCTTCTTTTTTAAAAAAAGTATAGGTCTAGTGCTCTTCTTCTCTGTCCCATGTCAGATATATTATTTTAAGAATGTATAATTCACCGGTACTTACAAAAATCCACCAATTTTCAGGAGGCAACGTCTTACTAACCTGCTAATCAGATATCTAGCAATATATATTTTCTGGAGCTAAGCCAGAAACCTAGAATTATTACAGAAAATGTTTTGAAGCAGTGGGAAAACTGGCTGTCACAAACTCTGTATAGGACAGCCATCAAAGTATTACCTTGTTATTCACAGATGAAGGTCTGCTCCTCAGAATTACTACCATTAAGCCTGCAGAATTGATGTGTTTGATTAATAGATCTTTCCAGAGAATTTTAGTCTTTTCAGTGTATAAGAACAGAGGGAGAAGCAGAGAGTGAAAGAAACTAAATCTGAACTGCTAGACATAAGACCGAGTAGAAACAGAAGCATAAGAAACACAAGATAAACCTACCTGGGGGCAAAAAGACCCCCACACCATTCCATTTCCCCAAGGCAGTGGTGCAATTGAAGTTAGTTAAGATTATTCAAAGTCCCAATTGAAGAAAATATAATGGCAGATGTGTCTATTTAAAGAAGGAAAAACCATCTTCATTCTGTTTTAAAAAATATACTCATAATATCATTTAATTTAAAATGTACTCATAAAGATAGATTGAAGGCAGTTTACTAGATTAGTGCAAACATATATAGTACCAGAAAAAAAAAGAGAGAGAGAGACATCATAATGCTAATGCAAAATAAAGTAAAATGAATTCCCGATTCTAAATTCTAACAAGGACTTTGAAAAGTATCCTGCTTTCTAACTCAGCTAAAAAATTATGTTCTTCAGGTGTTTGCACAGAAATAGCAATGCCTTGAGTCGCTTACATACCTGGACTTGACCCTGTTAAAATGGAGACGCTAATTTTGACTCGAGTGCTTTCTCATTCACAGTTTGAATGAATGAAAAAAGGGAACAGGTTTCAGGTAATGAATATGTATAACTGCTTTCACAAATGTTCTTACTAAATATAGGAGGATTCAGAACCTTAATATCTCCTGCTATATTTTCATTTCGAGCTGCCAAGATGAAGGAAAGCGAGGAAACCCTGTTTATTACTCTATTGTCCATTAGTAACTGAGGCTTTGTCAAAATTTCACCCAACTTACAGGCTATAATTCAAAAACCATGTAGTTCCTACTATTTTTACTCTCTTCTGTTTTTGCTATTTTTATAGCAGAAATTTAGACATGAGGTAATTTTTCTGCTGGGACTATGTATTGAATTTCAATACCAGTGTCGTGCAAAATAACTTCTACTGGCGAGTAATCATCAAGGGTTCACTCAATACATAGATGTGGATTACCTGTTACATAGCATTAATTGTATTGTGGAAGGAAAGAACTTGGTGAAGACATATTTGGAATTAATCTTTTCCTATATCAAATTTAGAGTCCTCATCTCCTTCTCTTTCTTTTCCTCTTATTTCTTTTTCTTGTTTTAATTTCAATTAGTGCAAAGGCCTCCTGAATCTCAGGTTTCACTTGTATATTCCAAATAAAAGTATCACAGGGACTTATTTTAATTTTGTCCTCATGGCTTCCAACAAGGACATGTTAGCAGTGATTGCTAGCCTGGGTGTTTATATACCAACTAGTGTAAAAGCATACAAGAGATGTTTCTGTTCACTGAAGACCTCACAGCTTAATCCACCTGCAAAATCACCACATATGGTACAGAGCTCTCCCATGGCTTTTGGTTCTTTCCAGTCATATCTCAGGAGATTGTTAATTTTTTTTTTTTCCCCATCTTGGCTGCAATGGAACAAAATTATCTGTCTTTATATCAGACTTCCACAGACAATTGTTACTGACTAACGGACCCAGGAGAAAATTGTCTTTCATCCCAATGGTTTAATGTAGCTTTTTGAATGTCACGGGCATTTAGGAAATGATAAATTAATTATGGTAATGATATATCAATGAAGGATTCGAATCCATTTTACTTTTTTCAGTTCCAATACTCAGGCGGAAAATGAGTCTAAAATTTTGTGACCGTTAGTATAAAATCTGACATGAACTGAAGCGGTTGTAAACTTGTGTTTTTACTACTTGTGAGATAGCCAAGAGAGAAGGCAAATGAATGAGGACGTCTAATGCTCAGTAGAGTAATTTGCAGCCCCCATGTGGCTAACATCCTGTGTTGGTAATGATACCTTAGAAGTGGCCATGCTTGTCCAAGGATGTTGAAGTAGAGAAGATGGGAGTCACAGTCACCATAAGGGAATCTAGAGAATGTACAGTGTAAGAGATAAACATGGCACAACAGTAAATTCGACTTGCTTAAAATCAACTTTATCATTATTAAAATGTAGAATTTAAACTATTTGTATAGTTTTCAAGTTCTTCTTTGAGTCTCATTTTAATAGATTAACAAAACTTAATATAATGCCAAAAACTATATAAAATGTGAACCACCAAAGCCATACCATTATAAATCACTGCTCTTGGAAATATTCAATGATTTATCATTTTAAATAGTTCAACTGTGTAATGTGCTCTATGATGATGGCACAGATTCGTTCAGAGCCAATGCTGGTATTGTCACTCGCTTGATTATGTCATCTAGAAGCCCAAAATATTTAGGAAAACCTGCCTCTACATTATATGAGTAGTAAATGTGAAATATTAAAATAGTGATTATATACTTCAGTTATGATTATTTTATTTTATTTTCATCAGGAGCAAGTTCAAACTATATCTTACGTGAAATATGTATAAGCAAAAAGCACAATGAATCCATTGCTGTAACCTGTTTTCACATTTATGAAAGGGGGACTGAATTTGTTTCATGGCTCCAAATTAGATATTATATTATGCTTAAGGGAAGAGAAAAAAATTAAACAGTGAGTTTAATCTGAAAGAAATTCTAAAATAATTTGAAAGAGATTAAGATTGTAACTAGACAGTGGCTCTTTCATTTATCTGTTGTGAATTTACCTCAAATAGGTTTCTTTTTTTTCCTTAATTGGACCTAAAAGTGAAATCTTCTATAAACAGAAGCACAGTTTACCTCAGCATTAAACAAAAAGTCACTATTGGCTCTCAGTAGGTATTTCAGGGTGTTTCTCTGGAACCATTGTATGAGTCAGAAAGCATCATCATACCAATAAATTAAAAGCAAAACCTGACATACTCCTGCTTATCTGGCTCTTCTGCAAGTTATTTTCACCTTTTTTTCTCAAAATAAGGAAGTCATGAAAATAAAAGTTAGGCTGTGTTAATAATAAATTGTCTGTGCAATGTTGTAACAAGCAATAAGAATGAAAATCGGGTTTATCATTCCTAATATCTAGGGTCTTTTTTGATGAGTCCTTGCAACAGTTAGAATATTAGAATTTAATCTCCAATGTGGCAGTATTGAGAGGTAGGGCCTTTAAGAGACAGATAGATCACATTGGCTCTGATGCAATCTATGGATTAATACAATCATGAATTATTGAATTAAAAGGCTAATGGATTAATAGTTTATTATAGGAGGAAAACTGGTGGCTTTGTTAGAAGACCACGAGCTATCTCAGCTAGCATGTTAACATGTGAACACACTCAGTTCCTTTGCTATGTGGCCCATTCACTGCCTTGAGACTCTGCAGAGATCACTCACAGCCAAGATGGCAGTCACCAGATGCAGCCCCAAGACCTTGGACTTCTCAGCTTCTGTAATTATAAGAAATAAATCCCCTTTATTATAAATCACCACTTTTCCATATTTTGTTATAGACAATAGAAAATGGACTAATACCAGAAATTGTACCAAGAGGAGGTACAATTTTTAAAGTTAGGATGTTCCTGGCATTTCCCTCTCTTACACATGTCCTCTTCCCCAGTGACTTTCTCTGCCATGTTGTGATGCAGCATAAAAATCCTCACCAGAAGCCAGAACCACACACTTAAACTTCTCAAGCTGCAGAAATACAAACTAAATAAACTATAAATATGTATGTGTGTGTGTATATATATATATATATATTACAGGCTCAGGTATTTTTCTATCACAATGTAAAGTAGACTAAAACAGTCCTCTATAATATTTCTTTTGTGTAAAGGCCATTGTTTGATAATTACTCTGAGGTATGTTTTTATTTTTCAAAGATAACATCTCCAGGGCCTAGAACAGTGCCCAGTCAGTGTTCAAAACACTTACTGGTTAAATGAACGAATGATGGGTGCAAAACTAATTTCATACAGGAATTGTTTTCTCATCATTGTTAACCTTCTTCAAGATGTATCTCCTCTTGTGTAAAGGTACTTATTCCTTATAAACATAGACCCGGTTAGCATTCCTAAAGAAATTCAGAAAGTGGGCAGTGCCTGTGGCTCAAGGAGTAGAGTGCTGGCCCCATATACTGGAGATGGTGGGTTCAAACCTGCAAACCCGGCCCTGGCCAAAAATGCCAAAAAAAAAAAAAAAAAAAAAAAGAAAGAAAGAAATTCAGAAAGAAAACAAGATAGATGTACATATGTTCTGAGTGTATTACTAGACATCTGCATTGGGGTAGGTTGCCTATGTAAGCTTTTGGAAAAAAGCAAGGAGAGAGGGGATGTGTTATCTGTAAAATTTGGCATGGAGTATCAAGGAACTTTATCAAGATTAATCGAAAAATCAAAGAATGAGGCAAAATCATTTGACAAGACATGAATAGAACGTGTCAGGTGTGAGCAACAGTGTACATTACTATTTCTCTCTTGATGTCTTCTCCTACCCTCACATCCTATAGATGGCTTCACTTACATATGAGAAAAGAGGTATATCTCTTAAACATGACTAGAGAATGTATTGTTGCTGTTATTGTTGTTGTTTAAGAGAGTCTCATATCACTCTGCGGCCCAGGCTCAAGTGCCATGCCTCAGCCTCGTTCACAGCAACCTCAAACTCCTGGACTCCAAATATTTATGGACAGATATGCATGGAAGTCCTCACCAGAAGCCAGGGCCATGCCCTTAAACTCCAGAGCCTCACCCCCCTAAGTCGCTGGCACTACAGGTACTTGCCATCACACCCACCTCGTTTTTTTATTTTTAGTACTGACAGGATTTCACTCTTGCATAGTCTGGTCTTGAATTCCTGAGCTCAAGCAATTGGCCCTCCTGGGCCTCCCGGAGTGTTAGGATTACAGTTTTGAGCCACCATACCCAGCCATTGAGCTGTGGGAGAACAAAATTCAGTTGTTGCTTGTATGACTCTCCTTTATGAAACCACACTTGCTGTATCTTTCCCTATAATCAATGGTTATGTAATCACCCCAATATTCACCACAGTTAATGTTTGCTTTGTGACAGTAACTGAAAAGATACCTCGAGTCATAAATTATAGTTGTGGGAAACACATAACAAAGACATCTCAAAATACAAAAGGGAACAGGATGTCCAGGTTGCTGACCTGGGACACTGAGTAGGACATGTGAACTACAACAAAGTTGTAGTCACATTTTTTGTTGTAATCTCATGCATAGCAGAATAGGGCATGTGTGACCATATGCGCGTGACCATAGGCGCGACTAACTCATCACTTAGCTAGGCAGGACAAGCTAAGGCTGATAGCACCCAGACCAATAAACAGTAGGTGTCAAAACATGTATGTGCCGTCCTGGATACATCAACCCGCAGAAAAGCAGTCATTTTTCCTGCTACACAGTGTAACATTTATTTTAACGTTTTCTTTTATATTTCTTTGTTTGAATATCAAAAAATGCCTATTGGAAACTGGAGTTGGGCTGCAGGTGGACAGTGCCTGGGCCCCAGGACCCCAGGGTTGCAGTACCTGCCAGGAGTTTGAGTAGTCCCGTCTTCACTCTGCATTGTTTTCTCAAGGACACAGAGGCTCTGCCTTGCCTCACTGAGCCTTGACTGACTTGCTTTGGTGGTTACCACTAGCAAATAATACCGAGTAGGATTCTTCCATTCACACATCATGGTGCTTTTAGTTACCCATCAGTACCCAAAGGCTAGCTTTACAAAAAAAGAAAAATAGGTCTTGATATTTTTAAAATATTCTGGTCAATGTGTCAGAATAAAGGAGGTGACCAATTGGTTCTCCTGTGTAGTGAACATAATTCTGTGCATGATCATGTGTAATGTCCCCGTGCTCTTCAGGCTCCTTTAGGTTTAAATTGTGTGGCTTTCTCTCCAATTTAGCTATATCTTGGCGTGGAGCAATGAATAACTGAGATAAAACGTGACGACCCTGGCTCCAGGAATAGCCCTGGGACTTTCTGTTTGGTATCCGGCTCCACCTTAAGATGTTTTTCTTAGCAAATATTATAGAGTTAAACGATTTTTCCTGCATTTTTAAAGGCTGTATGTGTTCCTGAAAATTTTTGACACCAATTTGCACACTACAAAATTAGTTGTTGCATAATTTCAGGTGAAAAGAAGCAATCCAGTTTGGCTGCTGTGGCTTTAAATGTATAGCTTGTTTAACAACGTGTATTATTATTGTTTCACATAAAAGCTTTATAAAACTTATTAACATGCAATGGTTATTGCAGCTGTTATTAACATAACAGTTTTGATTTGTAAAATTAAATTATTTTTACAGTACATTAGTTTGGTGTTTAAATAATAGTTGATATATTTTAATGTGAAGAAAAAGAATGTAAGTTTTATTTTCAAAAGAAAATATGTATCATTGTTTTCCCTGCTTCGTTGGATATGCAATTATAATTTAAGGAGAAATAAATTTGACATATTGAAAATATTTCATGTAGCATATTCATTTTTCTAATACATTTTTAAGTAAGTAGTTGTGAAAATTCTTGGAAAATTATCTTAATTAGGTATAAAACATATGTCTTAAATTTTAATTTTCTAGATGACAGGAAACATGTTGAGAGTACTCTATGGGGCATGTGGTAGTTTATACAAATATGGGTACTTAGTAAATGCTTCGAATATGAAAATATTACAAAAGAGGGGTGGCACCTGTGGCTCAGTGAATAGGGCACTGGTCCCATGTATAAAGGGTGGCAGGCTCGAACCAGGCACCGGCCAAACTGAGACAAAAAAATGCCGGTGTTGTGGAGGGCGCCTGTGGTCCCAGCTACCCAGGATGCTGAGGCAGGAGAATCGCCTAAGCCCAGGAGTTGGAGGTTGCTGTGAGCTGTGATACCACAGCACTCTACCCAGGGTGACAAACTGAAACTCTTGTCTCTAAAAAAACTAATAATAAAATAAAACAAAATAAAATTAAAATATTACAAAAGAAAAGGAAATATATGTTTACATAAGGAACTTGTTATTGAAATATCTCAATATTTTTTATATTTTCCTGAATATAGTCATGTCTTAGCAGTGATAATTATATTGAAATTAATACTCTTTTTTTGAACATTTTGCCTTAACTATTTGATATCAGAGATTTATAGCTAGGTTTGAGGGACACAAAAATTCATTAAACATTGCAGTCTTTGAGTAACTCACAAACTAGTAAAGGAAATGGATCTGTAAATATATAATTAGGAAATGTTATGATAACTGTTAGTGCATTGAAATCTATACAGAGTATTTCATGAGAAGAGGCAAAGGGTACTACTTAAAATAAACTTTGATAGCTATTAGAAGTTCAAAATTGAAGAAAAGAATAAGAAATTTTTTGGTGGAGAAAAAGTTTGTGCAAAGGTATGAATATCAAGAGAAAAAAACTCTATTAAGGAAAAGTTAAAAACTTAATTTGGTGCTTTAATTAGTAAGAATTTGAGAGGAGTGGATAATTAGAGGCTATAATGGTTTAAAAATCTGTATTCTGTCAACACTAGAGAGATGTAGGTGTTAAGATTTTAATACTTTGAAGATTATATGTATCCTGTTGTCAATAAAATGGAGAATTAAAAATAGGAAAAAAGATAACAGGAAATTTGTTAGAATAGAAGATGAATAATTATTTAATAAATATATTCAACAACACTTGGTTACTAATGGATGTGATAAGGGATGACCATGTTCACCAATGATGTTTCTGATGTTCTTAGCTTACTAGCTCCTCGGTGAATGACATGTATCAGTCATAGAGGAATTTGGAAGGAAAAAATATACATAGCAGGAGGATAATGAGTTCACTTTTGAATCAGTTATTTTGGCAATTCCTTTTTGACATAGAAGAAGATTATGGCCAAGTGGAAGTTGAAATTAAATATTGAATTCAGAGGGTCAGTCTGAACAAGAAGTATACATTTATAGGTTATTAACATTAAGTGGCATTTGAAATCAAAGAAAAAGAGGGATTGTTGATGATGACAGGAAAGATTTATTGAAGACATTTGTAAACTCATGAGTAACACTGATGATTTCTAGGTGTGCAGAAGAGTAGTGAGTTGAATAAAA
>CAUYQV010149229.1:0-28397 GCA_963574575.1 Galagoides demidoff
CTACTTGGGAGGCGGAGGCAGGAGACTCGCTTGAGCCCAGGAGGTGGAGGTTGCTATGAGCTGTGATGCCATGGCACTCTACCCAGGGGGATAGCTTGAGGCTCCATCTCAAAAAAAAAGAAAGAAAGATTCACATGTACACAGCTATGATTTAATAAAAAAAAATTTCTATTAATGGATTCCTTCTCACTACATTATCTGTTCACTTGCCAAAATGATGCATTATGAAAATTCAGGATTTGCCACTCATTTTAATCTGCATTTATTTGTGAATGTGATTAAAGATAGTTTCCAATGTTTATAAGCCATTTATTTTTCTTCTTTAGTGAATTGCATACCATCTCTTTCCTTTTGTACCAAAGGATCTTATTTTGATTCATAAAAAAGTAAATTATCAACCTTTAAAAAATAAAAATAAATAAAAAATAAAAAGTTACATATTGGCCAGGCATGGTGGCTCATGCCTGTAATCTTAGCACTCTGGGAGGCCAAGGTGGGTGGATTGTCTGAGCTTAGGCGTTCAAAACCAGTGTAAGCTAGAGTGAGACTCTGTCTCTAAAATATAGCTGGGCATTGGGGCGGGTGCCTCTAGCCCCAGCTACTTGGAAGGCTGAGGCAAGAGAAATGCTAGAGAGTTTGAGGTTGCTCCTTGGTAGAGGGTCACTTTACCAAGGATGACAAAGTAAGACTCTGTCTCAAAAAAAAAAAGTTATGTATTTTTTGACTACGAATGAATAAACACCTCCAGTGGTAAAGAAGATATAAGTATAACTAAACATACACTCTCATAATGTTGGTGGAAGTAGAAATTGGTAATACCTTTACAGGGAATAATCTGATAATATCTACCTTAATTTTAAATATATAGCCTTCTTACCCAGCTGTTTTACTTCTAGGAACCTATCCTTTATGCAATAGCCAAAGGTATATTAAAACAAGCATCTTTACTTGCAGTTTGGCTTTGTAACAGTGAAAAACCAAATAGAATCAAACTGTCCCCCAATGAGACACTGGTGAGTCAGTGATGGGGCAGCTGTCCAAACCTATATGGTGCTGCCATTAAAAAGAATACATATCTCTATGTGCCAAGAGGAAAGATGTCTAATTTGTGTGAGTTTAGCTTTTAAGATGAAAGGCATTTAGTACAGCACAAACCAGTCGCTTACAGAGTGTCTACTGTGCAAAGGTGGGCATGCTCCATAGAAACTCTCCCGAGGGAGCAAAGGATGAACTCAGTGAGAAGCAGCCCTGCAGGCTGGGAGTAGGGAGGGTATGAGGAGGGGAGGAAAGACTTTTACTTTTCATTTTTCATGCTTCCATATTTCTTGAGTTTTTACAAGTTTTTACAATTTATTCAGAAGAACAAATAACAAGCAGGCAAGCAAATAAATAAATGTTCTTTCAATGGCTTTACATTGCCCCTAGGACAAAATCTAAATTCCTTAATAAGAAAGTCAGGCCCGTGGTCATCTGGCTCCTGATCTGCCCTACAGCCCCCTTACCATCCCCTTCTGCACTGAATCCACACCCTGGCTCACCCAACTTTCAGTTCCTCCAAGCTTCACCAAAGCGGGTTCTCTTACTTAGAACACTTCACACTCTAGCGTTAGACACACAGCCTCAGGGCCTGGTGTGGACACCTCTTCCTCCAGGAAGCCATTCCCACCCCCCACCACAGCCTAGGTTAGGTGCCACACCATGTCAGGGCAGCCGTGACGTGGGTTTCCTCTCCCACTGGGCTATAGCCCCACTAGGCAACAGGGCCCTAGCTATTTCTCCACCACTAAGCGCAATGTCTGGCACACAGGCAGTAGTCAATGAACAGTTTTATTAAAATTGGACTTTTGTTACAAAAGAAATATAACCACTCTGTAGATAATTTGGGGATATGAAAAAGAGAGGTTTATAACCCTACTGTTCAAATACGACCGCTGATTTCATTCAACACTGTGTGTTTTCCCATGCGTGTTTTCTCATACGCATGGGAAAACACGCATGGGTATGAGAAACCAGAGTGGTGCTGGTCAGGGAGCATTCTGTCACACAGTGTCAAAGTGTGAGACTTCATGAGCCACAGCAAAGATCATCTTTTTTATTATCAAGTAATGTGTACTACAGACCATAAACACCAGGCTCTTTCCCATCACTAACCAATCTTACATTTCTGGGGACTTTTACTTTGTACTTCATTAATTACTGGATTGCTTAAACTTTTATGAGGGTGCATTACTATTACACTTTTTAAAAAGCAATGGTTTAGTTTACAGCTTCCCAGGGTTGGTTCTAAAAATTTATTCTTCTTTTTTTGTCTGTTTTTTGCAATTTTTGGCCAGGGTTAAGTTTGAACCCGCCACCTCCGGCATACGGGATTGGCACCCTACTCCTTTGAGCCACAGGCGCTCCCCTAAAAATTTACTATTCTTTCCCCAAAGTCATCAAGAAGTGTTATTAAAATATTAACATATGTATTCTGAAGAAATTGGTAGGAAGGAGCTTCCTTTCTTTCCTTTCCTTTCTCTCTCTTCCTTTCTAGACAGAGTTTTACTCCATCATCCTCAGTAGAGTGCCGTGGCATCACAGTTCACAGCAATCTTAAACTTTTGGGCTCAAGCGACTCTCTTCCCTCAACTTCCTCAGGAGATGGGACTATAGGCACCCACCCAAACATCTGGCTAGTTTCTCTATTTTTTTTAGTAGAGATGGGATCTTGCCCTTGCTGGGGCTGGTCTTGAACTCCTGAGCTCAAGTGATCCACTTGCCTCCGCCTCCTAGAGTGCTGGGATAACAGGTGTGAGCCACCACACCTGGCCTAGGAATTTCACTAAGATCATATTGATACCCACATATTCCTCCCCACTTCCCTACTGAGGGTCTACAAAGAGAAGTTCAAGGATTGGAAAAGTAACCTACGTAAGATACAAGTGAGACCTAAGAGCATCTTTGAGGCCTGCCCATTCCTCACTATCTTTTCATTCCTGCCCCCGCCCCAAGATTAGAGGTTAGCAAAGAGGGATGGCACTCAGACACAGGAAGAAGTGCTCAGTCTTGCTCATTACTTGATGATTTTTTTTTTTTAAAATAAAGAACTTTAAGAATCCTTTGTATTTTTTTTCTTTTTTGAGACAGAGTCTAACTTTGTTGCCCTTGGTAGCGTGCCAATGGTGTCACAGCTCACAGCAATCTCAAACTCCTGGGCTCAAGCCATCCTCTTGCCTCAGCCTCCTGAGTAGCTGTGACTATAGATGCCTGCAAAAATGCCCACCACTTTTTTTTTTTTTTTTTGAGACGGAGCCTCAAGCTATCCCCCTGGATAGAGTGCCATAGCATCACAGCTCATAGCAACGTCCAACTCCTGGGCTCAAGCGAGTCTCCTGCCTCTGCCTCCCAAGTAGCTGGGACCACAGGCACCCGCCACAACGCCCGGCTATTTTTTGGTTGCAGCCATCATTGCTGTTTGGCGGCCCGGGCTGGGGATTTGAACCCGCCACCTTATGTGTACGTGGCTGGCGCCTTAGCCAATTAAGCCACAGGCACCGAGCCATGCCCACCTATTTTTAAAGACAAGATCTTGCTCTTGCTCAGGCTGGTCTCGAAACTGTGAGCTCAGGCAATCCACCTGCCTTGGCCTCCCAGAGTATTAGGATTACAGGCATCAGCCACCTCAAAACTGTCATCTTGCTGTTTTTTTGTTTTGTTTTGTTTTTGAGACAGACTCTCACTTTGTCTCACTCTACCCTATGTAGCGTTATAACAACCTCAAATTCATGGGCTTAAGTGATTCTCTTGCTCCGCCTCCCAAGTAACTGGGACTACAGGCACCCACAACGCCCAGCTATTTTTTTGTTGTAGTTATCGTTGTTTAGCAGGTTTGGGCTGGGTTGAAACCCGCCAGCCAGCCCTGGTATATAGGGCCGGCTCCCTAACCACTGAGCTACGGGCGCTAAGCCATTACTTGATGATTTTTTTTAGCCACATTTTTAAAAAAGTAGTATCAGAGGCTCAGCACCTATAGCACAGTGGTCATGGTGCCAGCCACATACACTGAAGTTGGGTTTGAACCTAGTCTGGAGCCAGCTAACCAATAATGACAACTGCAACAAAAAAATAGCTGGGCGTTGTGGCAGGCGCCTATAATCCCAGCTATTTGGGAGGCTGAGGCAAGAGAATCGCTGAAGCCCAAGAGTTTGAGGTTGCTGTGAGCTGTGACACCACAGCACTCTACTGAGGACGACATAGTGGGAGTGTCTCAAAAAAAAAAAAAAGAGGTAGTATGAGAGTGACAGTGTCAAACAGACCCTAGGGCCAATGAGCTTTGTCCTAGCAACAATGTGAAAACTTTATATACTCCTATAATCAATTGTACAAAAAACTTTGTATCCCTTTTAAAATATTTTGCTAAAATAATAAAATATTTTACTTAACAGAGTAATATAAAGTATTCCTTTATGCAGCTGTAAAGTCTTTGCATTCATAATTTTAAACTGCACTGAGCAGATGTATTATACTTAAATCAAATATTCACTACCATAAATAACAGTACAACACTATAAGGTTTACGGGTTTTCTTTTCATACATTCCATTCCATTCTTCAGATAGAGTCCCCAAAGTAGAATCTATCAAAGAATACAAATATCTTGACATTCTTCATACATATTCTTAAACTGCATTCAAAAAGCTGTACACCACTTTTCTGTGTCTGTAATATTGTACCGGCATAGATAAGAGAGAGGTATTGTGGGTTTTGTTCCCAACTACTGCAATAAAGTGGATATTACAATAAAATCACGTAAGTTTTCTGGTTTTCCAGTACAGATAAAAGTTGTATTTCCACTATACTACAGTATATTAAGTGTAACAGCATATGTCTAAGAAACAATGTATATACCTTAATTTAAAATTACTTTCGTACTAAAAAATGCTAACAATTATCTGTGTCTTCAGCAAGCTGTCATCTTTTTTGCTAGTGGAACGTGTTGCCTTGAGGTTGGCAGCTGCTAAAGGTTGAAGAATGCTGCGGCAGTTTCTTTTTCTTTTTTTTTTTTTGAGACAGAGTCTCACTATGTCACCCTCGATAGAATGCCATGGCGTTATAGCTCACGGCAACCTCAAACTCTTAGGCTTAAGTGATTCTCTTGCCTCAGCCTCCCAAGTAGGGAGTAGTCCCTCCCAAGATGGGACTATAGGTGCCCTCCACAACGCCCGGCTATTTTTTGGTTGCAGTTGTCATTGTTGTTTGGCAGGCCCAGGCTGGATTTGAACCTGCCAGCTCTGGTGTATATGACTGGCACGCTAGCTGCTGAGCTACAGGTGCTAAACCAGCTGGGGCAATTTCTTTCTTTTTTTTTTTTTCTTTTGAGACGGAGCCTCAAGCTATCCCCCTGGGTAGAGTGCCATGGCATCACAGCTCACAGCAACCTCCAACTTCTGGGCTCAAGCGAGTCTCCTGCCTCAGCCTCCCAAGTAGCTGGGACCACAGGGACCTGCCACAATGCCCGGCCATTTTTTGGTTGCAGCCATCATTGTTGTTTGGTGGGCCCGGGCTGGGGATTCGAACCCGCCACCTCAGGTGTACATGGCTGGCGCCTTAGCCGACTGAGCCACAGGCGCCGAGCCCAGAACTTCAATCTTAATAGCATTTCTAGACTCTGTGCTATTTTTCCCTGGGAGGTGGTGATGGGAACTAGTGTCTTCACAGGTATTCCTGCCTACGAGGTCCTGCAGTTGCCTTCTGTGCAAAGTCATCAGCTTTTCATCGTCCCTTTTTTACCCTTCCATTTAAAACATATCTTGAGCAAATTCTTTGCATGTTGGTGATACTGCATTATATTCAGTCAATGATATAATACCTGTAAAAAATGCTGTATAGTTAAGCTTATAAAGCTTATTGGTGGCAGGGCTAGAACTGATCAGTTTCTGTAAATATGTTATCCTTTATCTCTATCAAGCTTCAGCATTTTAAAAATGTATACAATCATTAAAATATCAGTCTGTCGTAATGCAAAGCTGGGGCATGAAGCCCCTGTGAAGAGTTTTTGTGTCGTGTGAATTACTGAGGGCACTCCTTTGCTCAGACGCTGTTTCCATCAACAGCCACATCCCCCAAACAACTTTCTTGTCGCCTAACGATGTATGAATGTTTCAATAGAAGTTAAAGAAAGGCAGCAGGGGAGAATGACAATATTTCAAATTTTTATTTGAAATATTTTTATAGTTTGGCACATTTCCCCCTGGGGCAGACTGCACTGAAGGAGACTTTCTAGTAGAATAGAACATATTCTTTTCATGTGATTTATTAGCATTTCTCTGGGGGCAGGAGACACACATACAAAGCAGCTTTTTATGTCGGGGGTTAACTTTTCCACGAGTCTTTGGTGTAGAGATATGAACATATTTTGTGTCTTTCCAGAACACAGATTCTGACCAGCGTGCAGAAGGCCTGCTTCTTGATGGTATTAAAAACAAAATTATTTGTAGGAAATAATCAGTTTAACATTCAGATGTTTTATAGATCTAGTAAAAAAAGACTAATATCCTCTCCTTCCTAGATTTCTTGTTATTGAAACATTGCCAAGTCATTTTACCCTTGGATGGAGGGTGCAGCATTATCTGTGTAGTGCAATGACTCTGGCCTTATAGGTTTTAGGTCACGCTGTCAGATACGAACAGTGTTAAACAGAACACCAGATTCTGTTCCTTGCTCAGCACTCCCCAGGGCCAGGTTTATACCGTTATGCTCACACAGATCTAGTTCCTAGGAAGCGCGTGTGTCCACATCCCCCAGATGCTGGTTCTGCGCTTAACTAAAGCTACGTAGGCTTCAGCCAAAGCAGCATCTTGAGAAGTAGGGGGTGGGGGTCGCCACAATAAGTGGGGTGCTTGAAGGGCAGGAGTACGCACCGTCTGAGCTCATGAGCCCAGCACAGATACCATCCCTATGTTCCTATTTATTGAACACTGCTCTGATGTTCTGGAACCAAGAACCAGCACACCTGCATGGACACATCTGAAGGACATTCTCGGATAGGCAAGTAGGTAGAAAGATAATTATAGAGGTCAGTCTCCCTTTTTTGGCGGGGGGAGGAGATTGTTTTATATCCATAGTTTAAAATATTGTCCTGCAAATTTTTCAGTTAAAAATTAATAGCCAAAGCAAAATTTACAAAGCACTGAATGAAACAGACTAAAGGATAGACCTTTTATCATTTATTTTTATTTATTTCAGATTAGTATGAGGGTACATTAGGTTATGTTGTCTGCATTTGGTAGGTCAAGTTCAAGCGGTAGTTGAGCCCTTCCTTCCCCCAGGCGGTGTGCTGTGCACCTTACCTGATGCCCAGGAGGCGAGAGCTCACCAAACTCTCCCTTCTCCCTGCTCCCCCACTTGAATTTGTGTTTTTCTCTCATGTAGGGTATAGTTATTTATCTATTGGGCTCGTATTAGCTAAGAATAGACCAACTAAAGAAGATCCGGTATTGAGTGTGAAGTGAATTTCACATTATCAGGAGAGTTTTGCCATGAGTCCAAAGCATATGCATTTGGCTGTGCAGTCCCCGTGTTGGTCTATTCCGGGAAGTCAGGATTTTATATGGATATATTTTAATATGATGTTTCAACTGTAAGCTCAGAAGTTTGAAAAATAGCTTTTCAAACTTGATGTCGAGCTGCAAATTTTGAACACATGTATTTAACCCCTGGGGACCTTGTCAGATTTCCTGATGGGCTTTCTCAGAACCTTCCTCCACAGCCACTGGCAACAATTTGATAACTGTGTTTTAGGTTCCTGAGCTCTGAGTCAGCTCCTGGCTTTCTTCTGATTGGGTGGATATCCAAGGGATATTCTTGAATGTTACATTTCCCACCTGTAATCCTTTATCTTTGACTTTACGGAAAAGTTGTTTGTAAGGTAGAGTTTCTGAAAGATCGCCAACCCAGGGCAGGGAGAAGCCTTCTGTGGACATGGGCAGAAAGTAGTGGGGTGGGGGGTGAGTCGTGAAGGGCGCTAAGCAGTTTCTGGCCAAAATCAGTCAGGATGTCAAACAACAGCAAAACCTAAACACGTTTTCATTAGAGATGAGGATTAACATGAGAAAACAAGCCCAGGCTACACCTCCACCCCCAAAAAAAAGAAAAAGAGGAAAAGAATAGAAAGGAGCTGAGTTTTTATTTTACTTAAAGAAAACTCTAGTTTTCACTGTTGTGATTTCATAGTGTCTAATAATATTACTAAATAAATGTCAGACTGTATCTCACTCAGGCCTCCGACACTGCAGCCTTCATCTACTCATAAAAGGCTAACTGCTGTTAAAATTTATAGTCTCCTATAAATAGTTCATTTGGTTTCTGCGTCCACATTATACTTGGAAAAGATGTCTGACTAATGTCTTCTTTTTACTAGGCTGACCAGATGTTTGATGACAAACAGACCTAGTTAGTTTTTTTAAATTGCCCACTAAGTAAGGTGCTCAGCAACTAGACAGTTGGCCCCATCTGGAAAATATGACACTTGGAAAGAAGAATTCCTGTTAATAATTGAAATGCCTTCCCAAGTTATTTGTTTCTAGGTTTTATTTTTTCATTGGTCTTACTTCACATCCACTGGAAACATCAGTCATCTGGTCATATAATTCATATGAATTAAATATTTTTAATATTGGCTCTAAAAATATTGATAGAGTAGCCACACTGATAGTTTAACTGTTTCTAGACATGCATGCATTTATGAGGAACGTAACTTTGAGTTAAAATTTATGTGTGCTTCTATTTGCAAATGTTAAGATGCAAATCTCATACTGACTCCGGTACTCCTCTGTCGTATAAGCATCCATGCTATCCTAGTTTTGTGCTAGCTATAGCAAAATACCACAGAATGGGTAATTTGTAATGAACCGAAATGTATTGACTCATGGTTCTGAAGACTGGGAAGGGTAAGATGGAGGGGCCAGTATCTGGCAAGGGCCTTCCCACTGCCTCAGTGCATGGTGCCAGGTGGAAGAGAGAATGCCAGAGAAACTGGGGCACCAAACTCACCCTTCCATGGGAATCCACTTCCATCCTTTGTTCAGGAAGGAAGCCCCTGTGGCTGAATAACGCCCCAGTAGGCCCCACCTCCTACCACTGAGCCCTGGGGGATTAAGTTCCCAGCACATGTTTTGGGGGCGTCTCCTTAAACCAGAGTATGCACAAATCAGGTGTTACTCATCCTTCCGAGGGGTGTGTAAACCATGCAGGATCATTTGCACCTTGACCTTGTTGCTCTTGCTGTGGCTGATCTTGTGGCATCCTCAAGGCAGTGGTGGGTCAGGGCGTGGGGGATGCATCTGCTCTGCTGGCCACGCTCCTCCACACCACTGCTGCTGTGTGAGGATAGGAGAGCACAGCTCCAAGGGGATAGTCTGGCTGGGGGCGTGGATGACCCTGGAGGACGTGCATAAGGCTGGTGCCTGCCTTTGTCCTCTCAGCACCGGAAGACATCTCCTTCCAGGTTCTGGAAGGAGAACGGACTCTAAAATTCCATTTCACAATCTGTAGTTTTACTCAGATGAAACTTGAATTTGGAAATTATTTGGCATTGCTACTATTAGGAAAAAATCTCCTTTTTCTGACAGCATCACAGTTTGGTGGAAGGAGCACAGGCTTTGCATCTGGACAGGCCATTCCTCATTATCTGCACAGACACCAAGGGAAGGGGCTCAGTGTCGGGTCTGCCCATGGGGCTGGGGAGATCTGATGGTGTACTAGTCACCTGTCCCCTCCACTGGGGCTTGCTGGCACCACTCAGTATTGGTCTGGGTCATGTCCTGAGCCCTGACCTGCATATATATACTTGATATAGACTTGAAAACATAGATCGGACTAACCTGAATTATTGGTGTAGAGAGACATGATAGCATCTGTAGATTTCTTTAGGATTAAACTGATTAATTTGTATAATACTGCCTAATTAAGAATTTTCAAAGGAGAAAATTGCTACAATTTTGAGAACAGGAAAAGAAAGGAAAAACAAACAAAAACCTTCCAGCAGAGACACACTCAGGCAGTGATCCATCCAAGTAACCACACCAACCTGGGCAAGCAGAACTGAGAGGCAGTTTGGTACGGTTAGAAGAACACACACACACTGAAGCTAGACACAGCCAACTTTGAGTCCCTGTCCTGATTTGTGGTGACCGAGGGATAGTGAGTGGCTATCTTACATCTGTGAATGTTGAATTTCTCGTTTGAAAGGTGATCATAAAAAGAGGTTAGAGTCAAGGTTTAGAAGGCTCTCAGCACAGCATTTGACCCATGGAAGACCATATAAAGATAGTAACTATTACATGAGCACCATTATTCTATTAAAGAATGACTTAATTCCCTTATATTATGAAGACATTCATTGCACGGGTCTTGAGTACATATAAATATTTATCACAGGCAATGAGTTAAACCTCAAGTAAAAGCCAAAATAGAATCAATGGCATTCATAGCTTATCGGAATACACACATTTCGGGAGGAGACAGGTAGTTACTTGGCTACATTTGATTCAAGTACAAAGAGGAAATCCATAGGCCGGATGCTATAATCTCTTTTATTCCTTATTTTAAAAAAGAACTTTGAGGTTCTCATGGACTACAATGAACTAGATGGCCTGTTCTCAAATTCACCAATCCATGTGAAACATGGTTTTTAAAATGTTTCTTGACCCAGTTTTGAGGGTCTGGCTAGCAGCCAGTTAGTTCCACTTCTTAGGTAGCAGCTTAAGTCTCCATGCTGACTACCTCCCTTACTGGGCTCTTACAGGTGGGGCCACAGGCAACCTGCCCTAACCACCCGGGTCCTGGTACTAGACAACTGGGGGTATGCCCCAGGCCCTGGTGTCCACTGAAATCATTCACTCTAGTCAATCCCACACCTGCTTACCCTCCTTCCCTGCTCCTGCCTGTAGAAACCACAGTAAAAGTGGTTCTTCCCTCTGTCTTGTGACTGACCTTGGTAATCCCTATGTGTCCTACCCTGTGACACAAACCCTCTCTTTAGGGAACTATAAATATGAATACATTCTCTTTTTAATGGCTGTTGTTTTCTGATCTGTTGGCCTTAACATACCTAAACAATAATAAGTCTATTAAAACAACCACTGTAGAATTGATGTTAAAACAGACTTTAATTTTGTTATTTTGATGATGAAGACGTCTTTCCGATGTGCATAGATGTAGCTAGTTGAGTTTCTATGCACCTGCGTCCTACCTCCTACAGGAGGGACTGGTCCAAGCCCAGCAGTTCATTTCCTCTATTTCCTCATGCTGTATTGAAAAGGAGAGTTTCTTTTGAAGTAAAAATCACAAGGAAAAAAAAAAAACACCAGAAAAACAAAAACCGGAATTCTCGAGGCTCCCCAGTTTCCATTCTCTGCCTTCCTCTGTATATAATAACTGTTACATCACGCCAAGAGGTATTTCAAGACTGCTGAGCATTTTGTGTTCACCTGAAACACCATGTGTTTGTGAAGGGGCTTACATTACTACTTCTAGGGGATTTATAATTTTGAGTTCTTTCCTCTGGCTGAGTTTAAAATTTTAATTTTGATATGGCAGTCAGTTGAGTTGACACATTGACCTTGGATTAACAGAGAACCAATCTGGGGGTGAGAGTCCTGCACAGGTGAAGCCACTGACATCACAGCCTTGTATTTCCACTGCCAAAAATGTTTTTTCTCTAACCCGAACTGGTGTGACCCTGACATTTCCATTTTTATTTAAAAGAATTGGAATAGGGATATTTTATTAGCCATTATTACTTCCCATGATGGTAGCAGTTTTTGACTTTGATGTCATTCTCTATCAGTAACTGTTTTTGTCCTCAAGCTTTCTTAAACTCTGATGATATATGTTTATGTTATTACATGTGCAAATTTATTTTTGTGTTTAAAGTTTTCCAAAGAGATGGGACAGTTGAAAGTTTTTTCAAAACTTTAATGCAATTCTTACCAGAAAAGTTGCATTTATTTTCCTGGGAATGATGTTTCATCATATCAAATGTTCTATAGTTGCTTTGCATATAGTCGGAAGGGTGGATGTCTTGATGGTTAATTTACAACAGGACGTTATTAGTATGGTGATACTCAAGATACGGCTTAACCTGCAAGAATAATGATTAGTAGGTATCTAGGTCAGGCTGCTGGGATTACAGTGCTGGTTCTAGAGCTAACTAGCTGTCTGGTCTGGGGTAAAATACTAAACTGTGCTTCAATCCAATTAACAGATGTTGAAAGCACCATGTGTGTTTAGGATATTTATTATTTTTCTAGGTTGATGCAATGTTTCATAGAAAACTTAGTATGTTCTCAATAGAGGGAACAGTGTGCTAACCTAGTCCTACTTCAAATGCTATGCAATTATTTATGAAATTTGAAGCCTATTAAAAATTTCTGTCACATTCTCTCTGTGATGTTTCAGTATTTGCCTTTATTGTATAAGATAAGACAGGAGGATTCTTATTTTTAAAGGAAAATGTCAGCACAAGACTACCGTGCAGTAAATGTATGCGGCATATTAAAATGTAAAAATAATTAGATGCTATTTAGAATAAAAGTCAGTATAAAATATAAAGATAATAACCATAGGAAACACTGGTTGAGCACTTACTCTGCAGCAGGCATTGCTCTCAGTTGGTTTTACAGGTGATCTCCTGTGATTGTCACACCAAGTAAACGAACTGAACTCTGGTACGAGACACACTGTACAGAGGTGTGGCAGGCAGGTGCCCAGGTCACACCAAGTGTGGAGCCAAGTTTTAACCCAGGCTGCCTAACTCAGCTTTAACTCACTCGAGGACTAACCATCAAAAATAAATGAGTGAATGTTTATTGATGATGTGTTTTCCTCCATGTGTCCTCTAATATTTACAACTCAGTTAAAGGTAGGGTGGCATTTACAAGTAAAGAAAAGATTCATGGTAACGATTACCCCAACCTCCACTGGTGGAACTGACTCCAGCCAGATAACAAGACGGGAGAAGGTGATTTGGAGCCTGCTGGCTGGTTATTGGGCATACCCAGTTCTTGACCATACTCTGACCAGCAAATTGTCGATACAGTGTTCCAGCTCATGAACCTGAAATTCCCTCTTACTTACTGTTCTGTTTGAGGACCAATTTGTTTGGTCAACCTGACCAACTTAAGGATCAGCTTGTTGTGGGTCGGTTGTGTGTAAGCACAAGCGGGGTCTGAGGGCTCATAATGAAGACATTTCTGCATTATGTTTTCATTGATCTTGTTTTCACTGATGATGGTGGCAGGTCTCAGGCTGGAGCTAGCCATCTTGGGGGCTGCTGTGTTCATTGGCTTTTACAGGATGAAACTTCTACAAGTTTCCATTATGTTCTCAGATATGTATATGTACGTGGGTGTGTATGCACACACACACTCACACATATACATATGCATATATGCACACACATATACACTCACATATATATATGGGAAATAATAGATATTTTAATATATGAATTTTCCCTTAAGGTTCTTAAAGACTTTAGAATCTGACGTATATAGTGTAATATTGTTTTTCATTAAATTAGTGAAATATTACATACATTTCCTTTATGAGATGCATATGAGATATGCAAGGTGCAGTCTACTCTAAGGACCTAATAATAACATTAAAGTACATGCCTGATTATGATAGTAAGTAACATAACTTACTCTGTAGGTGATAGTAACAATAGTATCTTTTTTTTTGCAGTTTTTGCCAGGGCTGGGTGTGAACCTGCCCTCCAATATGGGTCTGGCACCCTACTTCTTTGAGCTGCAGGCACCGCCCAATAGTCAGTATTATTTTAACTTGAAATAGTAAATTCAAATTTGAGTAGTCTGTTAAATTTGGATTGCCTGTTCGGCTTCTTAGTTATGAAAAAGAGAGACATACAAGCTTTTTGTATACTATGGAAGAGAGGGTGTTTTGGGGTCGGTGAATAGCAGGTATTTCTACTTGGGGAGCACGAAACATCAAGGAAACTGAGCACTCGGGAGGATACCAGGGTCAGGAGATACACCCAGATGGGTATTTACTTACGTTTCCAAAAATCCTTTACATTTCTCTAAGAATTATCTAGGTTGGCGCTTTTGATTCGGCTATGACAAAACAGTAGGCTTGTCACATGGTGCCAGTTTTTTTTTCTCATTGTTTTTGCCCTAGGTTCTTATGAGAATTAATACTGGATAAATAAATTTTTAGTTTGTTTAGCAGAAAACAGGTGTGGCATTAACAATGTAAAGTAAAAACTTTCTGTGAGGCATAAATTACTATTTTGGTTACACTCCAGATTTTTCCTGATAGGAACAGAATTACTGGAAATTATTCAGTATATGGAAAGGAAGGAGAATTATTATTTTGGGCATTTCGTCAGACTCTCAATTTCCTGACAGTGTCAGTGTTCTTGAGGGAAAACCATCTATAAGAAAAACAGAGTTATCTCCAAGATTTATCAAGACCTTTGTTTAGAAAATAGTCAAATGATTTTCTCTTTGTCAAGTAAATACTTTACAACATAGTTAAAAATAACTGTTGGAAAACACTAATCCAGGGTTTGAAATGCAGATTATACTCAAAGCCATAATCAATGGGCTTGGTTTTAGAAGAGTTATCTCCTAGGATTTTTTATTCCATCTATCAGGTTCCGTTTCCTATGTAGTCTCCACATTACAGCCATTTCTCTGCAGCTATGACAGATCACAATGTCAAATTCAGCTGGTAACTCCAGGTCCCCACGGACCACGGTCGCGCACAGACGGGAAAGATACATTTTTGTGTTGGGGGTAACGAGCATCTTTCTTTCCTCCTGCAATTTTCTCTGCAGTGCTTTGTTTGCCCGTTGATCCCAAGCAATGCTTTCCGTGTGACAATCTCTGTCTTTCGCGGGGTTCTTTATTCTCCCCCTCAAACCCTACAACCCAGGATGACTGCGGAAATTGGAAATCAACATGAAAATAGAATCCCAACTTGGTGACATAGGAAAATAATGATGAAGGAAATGATGAGCTAGTTTTGATGTATTATTTAGAAATCTCACATTGCTGTCATGAAGCTCTTCCCTTGAGCATGACGAGGTGTGACAGTAGGAAGTGCAGGGACGGCGGGGGGGAGGATCCTGTTAAATATGCCTTTTTTCTCTTATGCTTTTGTGTACTCGCTCAGGGGTCAAGAAAGAAAAAGAAAAGAATAATAATAATAAAAACAATGGCACTGGAATGACTTATAATGATGACACTGCTCTGGAGCATTTCACCTTATAGGTAGTGGCTCATTAATTATTTGTCTGTTTGTCAGGAATCATTTGCTACATGCTTGTTGTGCCTTTGGCTTCTCTGTGTGAATAGGAGTTATATGTTATTTCATTAATAATGCTCTTCTGCACTGTAAGACAAGAGACTCAGAAACAAGGATGTACGTTCATACGGCAGGCACATCGAGTTTTCACTGAGAAGGTAACAAAGAGTGTGGAAGGATATTTTAAAGCAAGAAGCCATTTTTCCTACTTTAACCTAGACAGTATTGAAAAGATAAGATTTCATTCATTTTGGTGACAGAAATCCTAGGTAATCCCACAGTATAATTAGAGACATTTATTGAAAGATTCCTCTGTGCCCACATAGCCATATCATGTATATAGAACCTATACAGATGTGTATTTTTAATTAAACAAAGAAAACAGGTTATCCCAAGGTGAAACTGCCTCCAATTTCATTATCTACTTTACCTTCTTTTTATTACTCTTCTGTCCTCCCTAAGAAATTAGTTAGCAACTAATTTCCTCCAGAATTTGCTCTGGGAAATTGGAGATCACTCTCAGGTAGGTTTTAGCAGTGAAAGGTTCAAGAGCCTCATTCTATGAATGGCCACATCTAGGACCTGAAAGTAAATGTGGCCTCTGCATGAACTTACACATAGAGTTTAAGGTCTCTAAATGAGGCACAGGACTGTTGGAAATGAGTGCCCAAGACTGTGCTGCTTTGAGACGTGGTGTGAGAGACCAACGTCCATGGGACGGCTTATCAGGTGTTGGTGGGTTGGTTTATATGTAATACCAAATAACAAAATTAGGTGATAAAAATGGAAATATTAGAGAAGACAGCACATGGGGAATTATGGAAGAGCAATCCAGATGAGGTAAGACTTTCAGTAAAGGTTAACTTGCCCAACTGATGAGGAAAAATCGGGATGAGAATAACACAAGATAGTGCAGAAAATGATTATGCTTAAGTTGAGTGTTTAGGTGAAGACATAAATTAAGAGGAAAAAAAATTCCTCCAGATGAACCACATTTGGAAGCATCCTTTAGAATATTTTAATGATACTATAGAATATTGTGGACACATGCAATCAGAAATAATTTGTCAATGTCACTAATGATGCTCTTTACTCAGTGACTCTGAAATTTTGGGGAACACTGAAGTGTAAAAGACAACATGCAGAGTTTGAGGCATTCTATCATCTTCATGGAAGGTAGAGAATAAAAGGGGCAAAAGCTTCTCTCCGTATCTTCCAACCGTGTCCCCCAGAAGGGTGGGGATGTGCACACCAGACTGGGAATTTGGGGGGATTGATCTCAGAACTGCTGTTAGGCTCTCGGCTCTGGAGGAGTTTGGTTGAGGTTACTGGGAGATGATCAGGTAAAATTCTGATTAGCAGAGGGGTGTTAATCACCAGAACTCAAAATTCTAAGCCAGAAAAATCCTAGAAAGTTTGTGACAGAGAATGATGCAGGTGCCTTAATGCTCAGAGCAGAGAGAAACAGCCGGGAATCTTATAACTTGTTCCCTGGCCAAAGTATGTCTCATTCCCAGATTCCTACCCCCTCCCCACCCCCGGAAGCCTAAAAACCACTGTAATAATCAATGAGATAACACAGGCAACATAGATTCTTACTTTAAGCTAGGCTGGAGGATCTAATTTCTTGAGTGTTAAATTGTTGCAATCAGTTTATTCATCCATCTTATGTATAGCTTCTGAAGTAATTATATGAAAGGATGTTAGTGATTTTGAAATGATAGATTTCTATACTTTCAGGAAAATATAAATCAGTATATTTTTGTCTTGTATCTTGCCTTAAAAGTAGTGACAGAAACAAAGCCAGAGGCATCACCCTACTAGACCTCAGGCTATATTACAAGACAACAGGCATCAAAACCACATGGTATTAGCTCAAAAATAGAGACATAGACATTTGGAAAACCAGGAGATGAAAGCAGTCTCTACATGCCTTCTGGTCTTTGATAAACCACACAAAAACATACTGTGGGGAAAAGAATATCTACCTAGTAAATGGTGTTGGGAGAACTGGATAATCACATATAAAAGACTGAAACTGGACCTACACCTTTTAGCACTTAAAAAAAATTGACTCACGGTGGATATAAGATTTAAATCTAAGGCATGAAACAACAAAAATTCTGGAAAAAAGTGTGGAAAAAACACTTGAAGATATCGGCTTGAGGAAAGACTTTATGAAGAAGACTTCCGTGGCAATTGCAACAACAAAAATTAACAAATGGGACTTAATTAAGCTGAACAGCTTCTGCACAACTAAGGACACAGCAATCAAAGCAAATGGACAACTTTCAGAATGGGAGAAGATATTTGCATTTTTACAAATCTGACAAAGGCTTGATAATTGGGATCTGCAGAGAATTCAATCAACAAAAACAGAGCAACACAGTCCTATCTATCACTGGGCAAGAGATATGAACGGAACCTTCTCTGAGGAAGACGTGTGAATGGCTAACAAGCTTAGGAAAAAATGCTCATCGTCCCTCATCATCAGAGAAAAGCAAATCAAAACCACCCTGAGATATCGATAACCTAACCCCAGTAAGACTAGTCCACCTCGCAAAAGCCCAAAGTTGCAGATGCTGGCGTGGATGTGGAGGAAAGAGAACACTTTTACACTGTCAGTGGGACTGCAAACTAATACAGTCTCGTTGGAAAGAAGCATAGAGAATCCTCAAAGACCTCAAATTAGACCTCCCACTGGACCCCACAATCCCACTAGGCCTACACCTAGAAGAAAAAAATCATTTTATATAGTTATATGGAATCATTCAGTCTAAGGATACATGTACTGGATTATTTATTGCAGCTTAGTTTACAATTGCCGAGACGTGGAAACACCCTAAACGCCCATCAATTCAGGCATGGATTAACAAACTGTGGTCCATGCACACCATGCAATACTGTTCAGCCATAAAAAATGGTGACTTCACATCTTTTGTATTAACCTGGTTGGAGTTGACACACATTCTTAGTCAAGCATCGCAAGAATGGAGAAGCAAGAATCAATGTACTCAATGCTAATATGAAGCCAGTAGTTCATCTAATTCCTGCCCACATAGGAGAAAAACTCATTTCAATTCAAGCTGATTAAGGGGGGGAAAAGGGAGTTTGGGGTGCTCCCACTGAATGGGTACAATACAGGAGTGTATGGCACACTTGGGGGCAGGACATAGCCATAAGAGGGACTCTACTTAATAAAGTTAAATATTGTGATTTGATTGTTTGTACTGTCACCATAACCTGAAAATTTAAAAAAAGTTTCAAAGTTTAGTTTTATTTATGCCTCTAGGTTTTGAGTCATAATCCTTGTGGTAGCATTTGTTTGTTTGAGAAGAAGCACTAGGTTAAGAATCTTCATCCTAACTAATGTCACCTATTTTGTGATTGCACTAATTGTGTGTAGCTGCTGATACAGTTGGAATTCATGGTTCATTTATCTATTTCATATGTGCTTGTTGGATGTCTGCCAAGTGCCAGGGTTCCAGGTATGGAGAAGGATGAACATCACAGATCAAGGCTTCATGGTGCTTCCTTCCTAGTAGGAGAGAGAAACAATCAGAAAACCAATACGTAGCAAAACGTAATGATCAGTGCTAGGAGGGAGAACTGGGGACTGGCAAATGACCTGGTCAGGGAAGGTGCCACGTCTGATGCTATATGCTGGTCACATCTCTGATGATGCAACATTTAAACAAGGAACTAGGAACTAGAACGAGGAAACACGTCTTATGACGACCAGAGGTTGGATTTTCTCAGACTGTCCTGCATACGCTTTACTCTAAACACCATCCCTGTAGCCTTATCTCTCTGTCCCTTAGTGCTTTCTCCTGGGTGTACATTTTGTAATTATCTTCCCCACGCTAGGGGTCTGTATTCTTGGCTTTTATGGTGCTGTTAGTGTAAATTCCTCAGCTGATTACAGCCGACAGATTTTTCTCTAGTTTTGACAATGGTATATGTTCACTCTCGTTTTAATGTCTGTGGTTCATTTTCTGGGAGAATGGCTCCCAAAGAAAGGTAGGGGGAGAAGTGGCCACCAGGGGATGCGTGCAAGGTACAAGGTGTCATGCGTTCTCACATGACAAAACGTTTCATTTATTTCCAAATCTGAATTAACCATCAAAGCAGATATGGATTAATCATTTGCAGAACAAGGAATGGGTAAAAAAAGCTGAAGAACAGTTGTATATCCCTTTCGCAGACAGATTATCATTCTTTTGGTTTTATTTTATAATAAATAATAAATTCTAAACCAATGACCAGTCCCTTGAAAAACACTGTACTCTTGGAAACATTAGTAGTCTATTGTAATTGTGTAAATTCTTTAAGAGAATGTTTCTCTGGAGCCTCTGGCTCAGGGCTACATTACTTGAAGAGGCATCAATACACGTTCATGGTCCCCATAAGGTAATCCGAGTGTCAGAGCAGAGACTCACGGTGGCCTACCTTACTTGGACCTTTCCTCTGTTAGTGGAATTTGTTAAAAGCTGTTTACACTGTTCCTTGAATTTTTTAAAAGCTTAGGGGAAAATAGTATAATTCTTACTCAGCTGGAGGATAAATCCAGGAAAGGAAATATGCTACATTTTATGTATAATCCATGTGTACAAGATGGCCAGGCCAAGGCCAAGATGGCCACAACGAGCCCTGTGAGTAAGCCTCGCAGTACAAATTTTTTTCTTTACTTAAGGTATTGCTTGTTAATTTACATGTATGAATTTCAAAAAGTCACACGGATGTCAAAGGTGAGGAACTATTTATACTTCCATTATCAGAAAATTAAAAATGTATGTCTGTTAAGCCACTGTAATTCTATCCCATGGCATATAATCACTAAAATTAAAAATGAACTTCTCAGGAAAATAGAGTCCCAGCCCAGAAGTTGAACTTAGTACCTTTGACATTTAAGGCAGTCACTTAATCAAATGGATTACCGTCTCTGGGTGTAGCCTATGGGAATTCACAGGTGTTAAATTAGCTTTAGACAGACTCCCCTATTGCTTTTTAATGGAAAACTAGGACATTTGGAGATTTGCACATGGAAAATAAACATAAATCAAGTATAAGAGACACCGAGTGCAGTCTGAGCATTAGTTTTTAGTTTTGTGGACATGCACAATTCTGCGCCAGCTGAGCCGTCTGATGTAATTGCTATTTCATTTCAAAATAATAATGCAACAGTTTCAACATTTTAGCTTTAACCTTCTTCATAACTAGAGGAACTATTCAAATGCTTTTGATGTGATAGTAAAGTGATTCTGTCTTTGGAGAATGACAATCAGTGCCTTTGTGATTTCACAGTATAAAGTATTTGAAAGATAGAGATGTGGAGATGAGTAACCTGTGATGATATTGAATCGCTTGGGTATGTGTCTGAACAGTGAGGAACAGAGAGGAAGCACAAAGCCAGACTAGAAAGAGTTCTTTCTACCCCAGGGATTTTTAGAGTTTTTTGGTGCATATGGATTTTAGACAATTTTTTATTTGGATTTGATTTATTATTTTGACCTTGAAAAGATAGGCTGGAGTATAGTTTTGCAGTCGTCACATTAGCAGAGCTGGGGCGTTGAATGTTCGTGTGCACACATTGTTTGCAGGTAGCAAATTTTATGGGTTAGCTATACACCACTGGCTCGATAAAATCTTGGTGAGCATTTCAAATCTATTGTTATTCCATAAAGCCAGAATATCTGACCTGAAATCATAGCATAGATTTATTTTGTCAGGAGAGCTGTAGGAAGGAAAAGTCGGCTGGTGCCAGTGCCTTTGTTTCAAAGTCTTATTTCAGCCTCTGCCTATATTCCCATATGAGAAAGAGCTGTGAAAACCATCACCTTTTCAGCATACAAAGTGACAATCATTCAAGAACACCACTTTCACCAGTGTGCACCATATTCTTCATCCGAGGAATACAATGGGTGAATGAATAAATGAGCACATGAATCAACTCATTTGTGTAAACAGAAATTTGCAGGATCGTGAGGGTGATGATGGTGACTTAGAGGAAATTTTGTTGGGTCTATTTTGTGATCCAAACATTAAAAAAAAAAATCCCTCTCTTGGAAAATGTTTGCTACTTGTTACAACATTAGAAATCTTTGAAGCCACTCATTTGTTTTAAATTAATTGGTTCTTCTGCTAATTGGTAACTCTTCTGTATTTATTGTTACTGTCATGCTCATGGTCATTCTGACCTGTCCTCCACTTTATATCCAGCTGCTTTTACAAAGAGATACCGCTCCTAGTCTGCCTGAGGAGAAGCAAATGAATCCCCGGCAGCCCTCAATCTGATGGGGAACGTTTGCATGTGATAGGGTGGACTACCACCTTGCTTCTCATTTGTAACAGCCTGAGGTTTCCCTAGGAAAAGAGTGTCTGTAGCAAGCAAGCCATGGGTTGAATTCAAATTTAAGACTTCCTTCTTCCTAAAGTCTTATTCAGTTTATTAAGTGTCTGGCCTCCTGCTGAATAAGATAGAGATGAAGAGATCATGGTTTTCCTGGGGGTTTGAAACCCAGGTTAAACAGACATCAGAAAGAAATTCTCAGATGAATTTTCGGTAAGTGCATCGACAGTCTTGGAAATTCGAACTTCAACAAATTCAATGTTCTTTTCAATTAATGTCAAAACATCAGCTAGCTTGCAGGTCTGTTATACTAATGTGATTTCTGTATTCTGTGGTTCTTGGCACGGCCCTGTTGGAGGTGAGGCTTAATTGTCATTTTTTTTTTTGAATATCCACTGAATAGTTTCAGAAATATTTTTTACCTTTTTACTTGCCCTGAGGTTATTCTAATATGAAACCTTCTCGGTTTGTAATATACTGCAACTGCATTCAAGGTTGACTCAGTAACTGGTTTAGAAAATCTTTCCTGAGGAAAATACAGACAGCTTTTATTTATAGAGTTGAAAGTTTGACAGCATATTATACGTACGCATTCTTTGTGAGGGAAGCAGTTGAAATTGCTTGCTTCTGATTGCTTCTGGAATGCTTCTTAGTGTAGGATGGTTCACATCATTTACAAAGAACACAGTCCGGTCCATGGCCTACCGTGGATGGAGAACAGACTCTGAGAAGTAATGTCTTTTGTTTCAGCTCATCCTGTGTTCTCAATAATTGCATGCTCTCAGCCTTATGGGATCTCAGAGCTTAGCAGTATCGGGTACACAGACTATGAATAGTGGTACTGAGCGATGGAACACGGAAGAATGAGTAAGTGATGAATGCAACTTCATGGTGTAGCTTGTGTGGCTTGTAAAATGCCTGCAATTTCTGAGTAAAGGCTTTGGGATGACTAAATGCCTGAGGTAGAAACATGAAATCTGCAGAGAGGAAGCACAGAGCCAGGAGTGCAGAGGGAAACCGTCCTGACATCCCAGTCTATCAACAATACATGCACATAAATGTGCTCGTAACCCCAGGAGGAGTTTTTAAAAGAAGAATAATAAATATCATATGATGAAATATAAATGTATGACCATGTAATATACTCAAGGATCATTTCACATTCCTGTTTTGTAAGGTTAATTTGAATTTTGATAAACTGAGTTGAATTTCTTATTTCTGTATTTGTTAGCACATATTGGATGACTCACTTAGGAGCAGAACTCTCATCTAGAGGCGGCCCTCATGGTGGCCATAAAAATGCCCTACTTAGATCTTCCACTGTAGATGCATGACCCCCTCCAGGGGACCTAGCTAATCACCCCCGGATCCTCCACCACATCCACCTCAGGGTCATGCTTATTATAGGCTGTCCCAAGTCAGTGACCCAGTATGCTGGCCATGAAGCAAGATCCTCAGACAGACTCATTCTGATGAGACACGAGACTCCTCCTTAGAGTGACTTTAACTTGAGGATTCCTCACTGACTCCACTGAACTGTTCTTGAATCGCTCTGCAGTCCAATGCCCCACTCCTCAATGAACCTTCCTTCCCTCTTTCCTTCTATAGGTATCAGATTTGAATTGTAGTCTGAAGCCTTCTTACTTAGGCTCTTCTTACTTTTTCTGTTCCCTTTCTCAATAAATCTCTTGCATATATAAAATTACCTTGTCTGCTTTTCAGTGGCAGGTGCCAATTTATGCAAATAGTAATAAGACCAATCCAAAAACTTGGCTGAAATGTGAAGAGTTGGGACTTGCCCACTCACCCCTGAGCAGATGAAGAGCACAACATTCTGAGTGGCAGATGGGGCCTGGGTAATCCCTGGCACTTGACAGCAGCCCAATTGCTGTGGTGTCTTGCAGGTGCAATGCCTCGGGCATTGGAAAGATATGGGAGGGGACGGTGGCCCTGAATATAGCCATCAGCTGAATCAGAGTGACTTGTGTCACTATGCCCTGCAGACAGATAACGAAGAATCGAGGGTCTTTGACATGGCTAGTTAGTAAAGGCTACATGCGATGACCAGAGAGCCCCTGTGTTGGCTTACAAAGAAGCCATTGATCCTGAAGTGGTTAAACAGACCTGGGTGGGTAGCAGAATAAAATTTGTATAGTTAAAGTCACAGAGCTTCAGATACTTGAGGGCTGAGCTAAGGCAGACCTGTAATGCTGAGGTCAGGCCATGATGGGAAAATGTGGGGCCCTGAAATATGTGGTGAGGATGTCTGGATAGATGCCTCTGAATAGTTTGATAGAACCCTCTGGATAGTTTGGTTCTGTGGACACCATAACCTCAGAGCTTGCAACTCTCCCTTCTAGAACCTAATGGAAGGTGCTGCAGTGCCCTCCCCCTTGCAAAGCAGCAGGTGTCTACCTCAGGAGATGCCCCTCCCTCCTCTCACCGTGCCTGTATTAACCACGCTTCCAGTTTCTGCATCAGGTAAGATGAAGACCTCAAGAGCGCCCAGACAACTCAGCATTCACCCAAGCTAGTAATGACTCAGTGGTGGCAGGGACCCTGGCCTCACTAAGAAGTCCAGGGGTGGCTCTTCTGCAGGTCAAGCGTGGCAGCAGGGTGATAGTTACAGAGCTGAGTCTGGGGGGGGGTGGTGTTGGGGCACTAGAGTAACAAGAGCTGGGTGATGACTCAGTAGTGCTATTATCTAGCATAGTGCATATTGGGTATGGCACTCTCAGAAAAGGAGAATCTTTATCCTCCAGCCTACTCATGGTGCAGCTTGGTTACCACTTCCTGATACCTCTTTATGGATTTCCCAGCTTTGAATGAATCTCGGCCACCCCACTCCAGATGTGCAGTGATAAAAGAGCCTGAACCCTCAAATATCTCAATGAATTCATCAATGTTCCTTCAGAGACTGCCTAATTCCCATGGAAAAAAGGGATACCATTGAAGGACCATGGTGTGTTGCCTCCAGGTACCTCTGGAAAGGACTATTATGCCTCACCTGTTCTTATATCACGTCTGTTCTATCCACCACACAGACAGATGGGTCGGGCTACCATTTTGTACAAGATTTAAGGGCCATTCATGAGATTTTACTGTCCTGTTTTCCTTTTGCTCCCAGCTCTCCTCAATCCCTGACCTGCTGCTTACTTTATAGTGAATGGCCCTACTCACCATTCATTAGTAATTCCTTCTTCCCAGGCTCATTGCATCTATTTGCATTCACTGGGGAAACTCAACAGTACATATGGACACTGATGACTGAAGTTCACAGGAGTCCCCTCTTACTTCTTGCAAAGACTCAACTATACGTGAATCATTGGAAACATCCAATTTTCCAAGAACTCACTCCAACACCATATATAAATAACCTTCTGTTTGTCCTCCAGATTGAGAGTCCTGCAGAACTGATTTCTTCTACTTGCTGACAGGGTTAGCATACAGGGACACGAAGTCTCTGAGGATAAATCCCAATTCTATCAGACCCAAGTGTATTTTCTTGACCATGACATCAAACAAAAATTAAGAGAGTTTCCCTTAAGAGATTGCAAGTTATTCAAGATTTTCCTGGTCTATTACCCAAAGCTAACTTAGAAGATTTCAGGTTCCCTGGAGCATTACAGATGCTGGGTTTCTAACTTTTGTGGGCCAGCTATGTCCTCCTATAGGCTAATGAAAGCTGACGTCCCTGCGCCCTTATATTACACAGACTCACTAAAGAACATTTTTTACAACTTAAAGAATTCTCCAATGATCGCAAAGCTGTCTTTCTATTGGTTCATTGGGATAAGTTTTGGGGATTCTAACTTAAAAGAACAGGCATCAGAGACTCACTGCTTATTATAGCTTCACATTGATTTTGTGACAAAAGCCTGCCCTTCTTGTGTGTGCACAGTGGCTGCAGTTAAGGGTCAACTGAGGCCCCTGCTGACTTCGTCTTAAGATTTCCACTTCCCCTTGGTCCCTCATACCAGTCAGAACTTCCTTTAGACTGAAACCTCCTGGCATTTTTATACTACTAGGCTAATCCTTTGAAATCTTTTATTCTTGGTGAGTATGTTTATTGCCTTGATTGCAGTGGTTGCATCTCAGCATATGAATATGTCCAAATGCATCAAATTATTTACACTAAACATGTGAAGTTTTTGTGCACATCAATTATACCTTAATAAAGGTGTAAAAAAGCAACACTTACCTGTAGGTGTTTCTAATCCACTACTGCAAAACTATACAATCTACTACTCTTCTTTCTTGCCTATAGAGGGAAAAACTCCCAACTATCACGATTTTCATGGGAGTTTTCCTTGCTTTTACCTGGCTTTTTTGAAATCTTTTTAGACTTTCTAAATTGTGAATTATTTGTAGATGAGACCAGTTTGAGAAATGAACAGAGACATCATCGAGCTGGATATATAATCAGAACCGACTACCACTTATGCAAACTCAACGCTCTCCAAGATATTAAATCTGTAGAAGGTGCCCAAATGGTAGCCTTTACCTATAGATACATCAGAGAGAAATGACTGGTTGGAACCACTTTTGTAGTGGTGCGAGATTTTGGTGTGCTTTAGAGGAAGTGTCACTTCTTGATTGTAGCTGGTATATTCCGACTAAACAGGCCGCCACATAAAAGCAGGTTCGGGAAGCAAATGTTCAAGTTGCAGCAGGTTAACATACTAAGCAGGCTATGTTAACAACTCTAGGTGCCCTCAAGCCCCACATGCAAAGCTAAAAGGAATTCTTGACTATTGGCATCAGGTCTTGAGTCAATTTCAGAATCAAACACCTGATTCTGCAATAACACATGGAGAAAACCCGCATTGTTTGCTGCACTCAGATGGCATCTGGTGGTACCAAGATGAGTTTTTTGGTCTTCATTGTGATGCTGGCATATGGGCTCTACATAAAAGACAGCTGTAACCATTCATGGAAAAGAAAACTAAAGACACATCCTACAGAAGTGTTGGCATGGAAACCCTGATAAGATTAAAGAGCACGTCTTCAGCCAATGCTCCAGCTGCCATGGCCCAAACCCTGTGTAAACTCCAATATGAGAAAAGGGCATGGCCCCAAACTTGTAGGCTGTTGAGAACACCTGCTGATAGATTTCATTCAGTTCATCTTTTGTGTGACTGGGGATATGTTCTTAATCTCAGATTAGCGCATGTTTTCTGGTTGGCTGGAATCGTAAGTAAGAGTTCTGATGGCAGTAAAGCAGCTGTCAAACTCTGTGCTTCCTACTTGAGTAACATCCATCAGCTTTTCTTGTTCTGGGGTATCCATGTCACCAAAACAGAAATTATGGAACCATGAAGCTTTGCCTGTCACCCCAAAGCCTCGTTGTTTCAAGCACCACCCACCCTCAGAGAAATCAGGAACCATCAAAATGGAAGTTTGCAACTCCATCCAGGTGAACAAAAGGATGTAAAGTTTCCATCTTTTGTTATGAAAAAAAATCCAATGTACTCAACAATAATATGAAACCAAAATATAAACAACTGTGTCTGCATGAAGGATAAAACACAGATATAATCTAGCAAGGGGGAGGGGAGAGAGAGGAGAGCGCGGGGTGGGGGGTAGTGGGAGGAAGGGAGGGCGATTGGCGGGACCTCACCTAACCTGCACAATGTGAGGGTATTCGGCACATCCTCTGGGTGAAAGGCTCAACTACAGCTTGAACTTAACATTAGAATTGAAAACAATGTAACCTAAGTATTTGTTCCCTCATATTAATTTGCAATAAAAAACCAGAAACTTGCAAAACTCCGAGTGACTCCAGATGCTGCGGCTAAAAGTTAGACCGTAAGCTCTCTGTCTCTTAGGCTCCCTGTAATGAGAACTCATGGACTCTCCCATGTGAGCTGGTCACTAGATGCTCATGTCCGTGGGAACATCACTCTCCATCCTCCACTCTGCTTCTTCACAGGCTGATAGAGGCAAATGCGGTAGAACCTAAGGTCAGGCTTGATTTGAACAAGCCCCTGTGGCTTTTCCCAGAGATGCATCACAGGAAGCACCACTGGACCTTCATCCTGGAGACTGCTCTGAAGAGGAGACTGATGTAGGACTGTTCTTCAACCTTATTAAAAGGCATTCTGCACCAAGGATCATGCAGTGAAACTCCTGGGAACTGTCCCTTGGGCTCTTGTCTCTCAGTTAAAAAGTTAGCATCCTGGCTCGGCGCCTGTGGCTCAATCGGCTAAGGCGCCAGCCACGTACACCTAATGTGGCGGGTTCGTACCCCCAGCCCGGGCCACCAAACAACAATGATGGCTGCAACCAAAAAATGGCAGGGCGTTGTAGCGGCGCCTGTGGTCCTAGCTACTTGGGAGGCGGAGGCAGGAGACTGGCTTGAGCCCAGGAGTTGGAGGTTGCTGTGAGCTGTGATGCCATGGCACTCTACCCAGGGGGACAGCTTGAGGCTCCGTCTAAAAAAAAAAAAAAAAAGTCAGCATCCACCCATCCCCCCTATATCCATGCCAGCGTGAGGTCCCACACAGAGTCTCTTCAAAGTCACAGAAACTCTGATGGCAGCCGTCACCAACCATGCTGAGCTGCTGTTCAGGGGTGGTGTAGATCAGGAGTTTTTTTGGGGGGGGGAAACTTCAGAAAAGTATAAGATTTGGTCAAACGATAAACCCCGACTCTCCATGGACCAAGAAGTGACACATATGTGACCTGAAGCTGTTCCTCTCTGTCCTGACGTGACTTTAGCCCACAACCATCCCTTCTCT
>CAUYQV010149230.1:0-25035 GCA_963574575.1 Galagoides demidoff
TTTCTCCATCCACCCTATTTCTGATCTTACTTACGTCTCAACAGTTTTTAGTCAAACTAGCCGGTGCTAATTAAAGCCTTTGAATTTTACTCTCAGTCATTTCAAATAAGACAGTATCTGTGTGTTAATAAGTTTTATTTAAGTTGCCAACGCCATTATTAATATATGTTCTTTCTTTCTTTATTTTTTTTTTTTTTTTTTTTTTTTTTTTTGCTCATCCTTATAGCAACATTGGTGCTATTATAGGGAATACATAGCCAAAAAGTGAAGTAGGCTTCCTCCTCCGAGAAATACTAATTAGGAGGCTGGTAGTCAGTGCTTAGAAGTGAGCACGCGCCCTTCTCTCCCAGTAGATGAGCTCCAATACTATTTTCCCAGCAGGAGCTGAGCGCTGCGATGCTCCTTAGTTACAAGGAACTTTTATTGTTTTCCCTAAACGAAAATAAAACAGTCTGGTGGTGGAATGGAATGAGAGAAATGGGACTTCCTTTGGGAGCCTGATTAAACCTGTGCGGAGAGGAAAATCCTCAGTTTCCCGCATTCTCTGAAGGTGTGGGACCCTCAGCAAAGAACACATGACGTAAATTCTGCCGCACTTGGTCCTATCGATTTGACATCTACACTGACCTGAAATGACTGGTGAGACAAAATCACTGTGCCTCCACTTTGCACGGAGTTCTGTGCTCCAGCTACTTATCAGTTAAGAAGCTCATTTGCACCCTCCTTCCTTCTCTATAAATCCGAAGAATTAACTAATTATCTGCAGCGCTTCTCTTTTAGAAAACCTCTTCTTTCCAGAGCTATAGGACTTGGGGTTTGGTTTTGTCTTGTTTTTAGGTAAAGTATTGTGTGTAATTTTTCCTTTCAGACAATTGCCGAGGGAGAGCTGATTTAGTTAAACAGTTTTTATTCAGTCTTAATTAATAAAACATATTACAAATAATACCAAATCCTTTCTATTTTCCATTTTAACTAGACCAAAGATCATCTGAAGATTTAAACTCTTTTTTTAACTTTTAATGGCCTCCCAAATTCTTAACAAATTTGACATTTAGTCCACCACGTCCCAGGCTCTTTCATATATAAAGTATCATTTAAGCTTCTCGACAAATCTAAGGAAAGTGCTGGATTACTCCCTTTTACAGACAACGGCCTGGGGTCCAGAGACACAAAGTCTGCTTGTCCATTGTCATGAAGCAAGTGAGTAATTGAAATATGACTCCCATCCTGGTCTCTGAACTCTAAGTCCAACGTTCAGTCAATTGCTGCACAGCTATTAGCAGTTAGGTATAACTGAGAAAAAATGAGTGATAAAAATTCAGTCCTTTTACCATGATAAAGATGACTGCAGACTTTATGTCCTTCACTCCCATGGGCCAGTTCCTCGTGTATCTCGCAAAGTTGGCATTCTCACTCACCCTTGTTCTCACCATTCCTGTCTCAGCCTTGTTTCCCCTCCACTAAGTACAACAGACATATCCTCAGACCTACTCCCCTTTTAGAGTTCTTTAGAAAAACTGGGAATTGGAAAAATTATGGAAGTAAATAGGCAACAACAGAGAGACATGAGCTGAAGAATTCTCCCCCCTGAACTCAGGCTCTTAAGCCACCATTTCTAATCTGTCCTGCTATTGCCAAGAGTGAGCAGTGCAGCTAAGCACACCCACAACTCCCGCAGAATCTTCCTGTAGGTTCCCTGGAAGATGGATTGTTTTTATAACTGCCAGTTAAGTGATGCCTTGTCTGCATTTGAGGAAGAGTGGGGACATCCAGTGGCCATGTCGGTTGATAACAACCAAATTATCAGTACAAAGATAAGTTACAATTTTCATAGAGACTCTTTATCACAAAAGGTCTTAAGAGATATCTGCTTTTAATAATTCTTTAAATTATTGCTAATGGGACCCTTTGGTAGCCACTGTAATTGCGTCTGGAGTTCATTTGATCAGCGTATCTTATTTGTGGAAACCTGGGTCATAGTTCATGGTTCAAAATGATCTACCGCATTAAACCAAAATACATGATGACACTAACTTCTTCTCCAAAAAACAAAACCTAAACATAATAGATTGTTTAACATGGTCCATTTACATGGAGGACATTTCAGCCTCGGATGTGTAGAATACGTCAATATTAAAAGGAGTCTTCTTTTTTTGTCAATACGAAGAAAAACGAAAAACTTGGTGGGGGTGTCAAGAGGTCTCATTGACAGCCTAGGGAAATTCAGGAATTGAAATCTTTCAGTGAGGAAAGAACACGTGTGTGTCTTAATCTCTCCCTAGAAGAATGTTACTGAAAGTATTTGGTGTTCTGATATGAGATGAACTAATTTCGTCAATGTAAGATGGAATATAAATAATATTCTCCTAGAATGAAATTTAATTACTATGCTTGTAATTCCTTTCCCATCACTTGGGAAATTTTAAAACCATTTGAAAGCCAACATTCAGATCCTTTTCTGAGTAGGCAAAGTAAAGGTTGCTTACCGTGGGGACAGCCACCTTCAGACAAGTTGTGAATAGATGTATCTATTTATGGCATTGAGGGTTTCTCTGTTGGGGTCCATCTCCTTGTTTCCTACAGCCCCTCACTATAGAACCTAAGAACCTTGTCCTAAGAGGGTTGGAAAAGTCTAACCCTCTTTATCTTTGCCACTAATCATCAAAATTTAACAGCCATATATTATATAATTACAAGGCCTCATTCCTAGTGAGATATTCCTAATCAAAAAGGAAATTGGTGAAGCCTCCAAAAATATAGGGTAAAGGACAGATGCTGGTCATCAGTGTAATTTCTCTGGAGGGATTTTTTTCCTAATAGAAGACAATACCTTGGCACCTAGAAATAACTTGCTGTGTTGGAATTTCAGACATATTGGTGGGAGTTTAAGCTGTCCATCTCAGAGTTTTACAGATCCCATTATGTAGACTCTCAGCTGTAGATTCAACCAATCCCAATTCTTGTCCATTAAAAGTAATCTGGAAAAGATAAAGCCCTGAGTTCTGGCTCCCTTAGAAATTCCTAGGTGATTGTTTGAAAACAGTATTTTGAGGTTCATACATTGCACCGAAGCCTACTGTCATCCACATTAACCTTGAAAATGAAGTTCATGTAGACAGTTTAACCTCTAATGATATTTTTCTAGAGTATGTTTCCGTGAGTTCTGCCACCTCTGTTGTAACACATCCCTATAGTAACACGATGTTATATATATATATATATATATATATTTTTTTTTTTTTTTTTTTTGCAGTTTTTGGCCAGGGCTGGGTTTGAACCTGCCACCTCCAGCATATGGAGCCAGCACCCTACTCCTTTGAGCCACAGATGCCACCCATGATGTTATATTTTAACATTGCTTTGTAAAGACTGAGGATGAAGAGACCAGTGTTCCAGCTCTGACGTTCTCACTCGTTGGCCAGCTGACCCTGTGTTAGTCAATACACATTTTGTACTTGGTTTTTTCATCTGGAAAATAAGTATATTAGATGATCGATGAGGATCTATCATTATAAAACATTTTCTTATCTCACTTCCTTGTTTGTAATTGATCCATCTAAACAGTATGATAACTGCACAAAAGTCAGGCAATCCCTTGAGGTCTTTGTAAAAGATTCCGTCTTTCTAAAAGCATCACAGAAGTTTCACTATCAAAAGGAACCTCTGTTTTTAGCAAATTATTTGCCAGCATTAGGCTTAAAATAAGTAGCATAGACATGTCTTAAGGTGTGTCCCCCTCTAAACTTCCAAATATGGTTTCATGCCTCCTATCTTCTGTGAGATGCAAGAAAAGGGAGGACAAATGAGAACCCAACAATCCTGCATCCTCACTTTCTTCTCTAAACAACATAAAAGCAGAAGAGGAGGAGCTTTCACACTGCACGGACCATGGCTGTCAGCAGCGTGCCATGGTGTGCATGGTAGATCTTTCCTCTTTCCTGCCGACGCAGGAATAGGGAGCAGATCAGCAATGAGGGATATCACAAGAAGTTGCTTTCTCTGTCTCAAGAAGAACCATTCCATTTCTTGCCTGACGTCTAACTTGATTATGCATTCATTAAAGACGAGTGATGGCGATGATTAAACAAAAACATCTTTAAAATGCAGAGTTCATTTCAACCCATTTGGTTTTGTTACACACAAATTGGATTTGCATTGCATCCCGCACAGCAGGTACCCCACTTGAAATCAAAGACAGATGCTTTTATGGGATTAAAAAGAAAACCTAGGGGCGGGGGAGAGGGCTCGAATTTGAGATATTTTGCATTTGGGTAATAATGACTCCAGAATGAAATAACGATCATATTGCTGCTTTATCCATGTAAGTGTTTGGACTATAACTAAAAGGAAACAAGAATCCCCGCCATAACTTGAATCATCGTCAAAGAAGAACATTTAACTTTCAGGGGGAAAAAATGATTTTTCCCATAAATGTCTAATAATACCTTAGCATATTTGAAATTTAATCATAAGTGGCTTAGAATTAAACCGTTTGAATTATTACTGAAACATTTCAAGTGGTGACATTAAATGCTTTGTTTGAAATTAGCCATTAATTCAAAAGTCTTCACTAGAGCCGCTGTGAGTATAACTCCTTGTCTGTAAACAGAAGTCCCTGGTTCTCACGCTGTATCATTAATCTTTGTACCTCTGGAACATTCACATTGCTGGCTATTTACTCTGTTACCTTCGGCTAAATTACTCTGAACACTGCAAATCCACAATTGATATTATCTGCTGTTTTAAATGTTTTTTATTTAAGATTAATATGAAGGTACAAATGATTAGGTTACATTGTTTGCATTTCTTAGATAAAGTTCAAGTTGCAGTTGAGCCCTTCACCCAGGGGGACACTTACCCTTACATTTGCATCTTGGTGGAGCTTTCCATTGACTGTCCCTCCTCCCCCTTTCCCTTTCTCTCTCCTCTTTCCCCTTTTTATACAACTGTCAGCTTATAGGACGTCCATTAGGAACACTGCCCAAATGGGGAAAATAAAGTCAGAACTGACCATCAGGCCCCAGTGTGACCCACCTTTCCATTACTTCCAAGAAGTTTTATGCAATAAATGTGGTTAATCTTTTATAACATCTTCCAGAGTATAGTGTTCAGTTCTATAACAGGGTTATATTAGTATTTCTTTCTTTCTTTCTTTCTTCTTTTTTTTTGTGTGTGTGTGTGTGTGTGTGTGAGACAGAGTCTCACTATGTCACCTTTAGCAGACTGCTGCAGCATCACAGCTCACAAAACTCTTGGGCTTAAGTGATTCTCTTGCCTCAGCCTCCCAAGTACTGGGACTACAGGCATCCGCCACAATGCTCGACTATATATTACCATTTCTTATTGATCTATTTGACAATTGCCTGTTGTAGCAGACTGTACCAGTGGCCCTAATTATTGGCTTCCCTATATCTGTGCTCTTTGCATTACAAATTTGCAGATTTTTTCCATGAAATGGTGTAACCTATCTCCCCACCTCTTGAATCTAGGCTAGGCTTGCAACTTGCTTCAGTCAACAGAATTTGGCAAAGAGGAGAGTGTGCCAGTTGTAAACGAAGGCTCTGGAAAACTTGTACATTCAACCCTTTCTTTTAAACTCCTACCTCAATCCTAGGCTAGCCTAATAAAAAATGACAGCTGTGTGACCTGGTCACCTCCTAACTCTTGCTAACATCCAACCTAGCCCCAGAAGCAGAACTTCCTAGTCAAAATGCAGCTGACCACAGCCAAGACAGAACTGCCTGGCTGAGTACACAAAAAATCCTTAATTGGGGAGATGCTTTGCTACACAGTAATGGGTAACAATACCTATGTGAATCAGTTAGTTTTTAAGTAGTATTGATTTGGACATGAAATGATGAATATGATTCCCAATGCTTAACACAACGCCTATATCACATGTTTAATAAACATTTGTTGATGCATAGCTGGGTGGAGATTTGTTGAGCTATTTCAGACTGCTAGTCAGTATATTCGAATAGCACACCATAACTGTGTCCTCCATACTTTGGTAGAATGCATAGGCAAAAACAGAAAAGGACATTTAGGACTTACTGTTTTTTCGGACTGAAAATATCACATATGAAAGGTGACTCAGGAGCATGGATAAAGGACTTGTTAGGGGAAAAAAAAAAAAAAATCAACCTCATTTCAAGTATTTTAACCGGCCTGAAAAATTCATGTGAAATCACACGCAGATGAAGCTTACCATTTAGAAATTTGCATGGAAGATAATCCCACAATCAAGGCTGAATATCACTTTCCAATGATCTGCAAATTTCTGAAAATATGCTGAACCTAATAAAATGTAGAAGTGCACGAAATTTTAAAGATCATCTTGGCCATCCTCTCATGGCACACAGAAATCTCCTTCTCAATTTCCCTGAAAGGGAACTGCAGGTAGGTACAGGCATATAACGTGTGCTTATCAATTACTAGATCTTGGTCTAAGTATCATCTACGTGTTAGTTCTTCAAAAAAACTGTAGGAGGTAAGTACCTTTCTAGTGTTGGGGAAAATGAGCTCAGATCGTTTAAGCAACATACCCAAAGTTGGGCAGCCAGTTCATGGAAACCAGACTCCCGTCTCCCAGGAATGGCCACATATATTGGGCTTAGTGCTAATGAGGAAGAGGTGCTCTGCATGTGTTTTCACTTCTTTTAGATACATACCTATGTGTGGAAATTGTGGTGTATCATGAGCGCATGTTTAATTTTATAGCAGATTGTTTTCTAAAGTTCTTGTACTGTTTTGCATTCCCATCAGCAATGAGCTTTACTTGTTCTACACCCTTGCCAACAATCAGGATCATCAGTCTTTGCTCATTTAGGATTTCATTTTGTTTTTCATTTGAATTTCCCTAATGACTAATGAGGGTGAACATCTTGTTGGCCATTATATGTTTTCTTTTTCTTTTTTTTTAAGTATCTGTTCAAATCTTTTAGGGGGGCTGTCTTCTTAAGAAGTTGTGAACATTACTAATCTAGTCTAGATTCAAGTTTCTTTTATTAGATATCACCTAATTTTTCAGCTTCAGTTCAGGGCTGAACTGAACTTACTCCATGCTGTCTTTTGAAGAGCAGAAGTTTCAGCTTTGATGCAGTCCAGTTTATGAACTATTTTCTTGTATGGTTTGTGTTAGTCAGTGTCCTAAGAAACCTTGTGTACATCAGTGGTAAAATGATTTTTCTTCATGTTTTCTTCTGGGCATTCTATAGTTGTATCACTGGTCTTTAGATCTAGATTTCTACTGGTCCACCTCCAGTAGAAATTTAGCGTATGCCGTGAAGTAAAGTTGAGATTCATTTTTGTCTGTACAAATAGCCAGTTTTATAGGACCATTTGTTAAGAATAATATTCTTTCCCCATTGAGTTATCTTAGCACCTTTGTCAAAAATTAACTAATACTATATATCTAGACTTTATTCTCTTCCACCTATATATGATCTTCGTCTGTCTATCATTATGTTAGTATCACACTGTATTGTGTGCTGTGGTAAGTCTTGAATCAGAGGGAGTAAATTCTCTATCTTTTTTTTTTCCCCTCTCAAAACTGTTTTTGTCTATTCTAATCCCCGTGTCTAGTCTTAAATTTTTAATCAACTTATCATTACACCAAGATTTTTATTGGCCTTGGATTGGCTCTGTAGATCAGTTTGTGAAAAATTATTCTGAATTATGTTAAGCCTTCCAATATAAGAATATATCTTCCCACATATTTTTACATCCTTAATTTCTCTTATCACTGTTTTCGTTTTCAGGGTAGAGGTCTTGTACATATTTTTATTAATCTATGCCTAAATATTTGAGGAATTATTAACTACATTTTTCAAATGTAATTTTCAAATGAAGAATAAGATCATCAGAGAGGTTATATAATTCTCCCTAAGTCACTGAGCCAACAAGTGTCTGAGCCAGGATTTGAATCCAGAAGTGACTAAATCAAAAAACCATGTTCTTAACCACTAGGCCAGCAATTCTCAGATCAAACAGGCAATTCCTGAACCATCTAGGAAGCTTTTCCAAATCTCTGTTATCCCACTAAACATTCTGAAATCTCACTGGAGAGAGGATGAGCAGGTCCAGATGAGCGAGGTGTATCTGTTACAGCCTGCTAGTTGAGAACTGCTGGGTAGAGAATTTGCTTTAGTAGAAATACAGAGCATGGTTAGTTTCAGCTGGCCACTCTTTGAAGCCCCTGACAGGTGCTTTTTAAGAAGATCAGGCCAGGAAAGAAAGAGACTGCTATGGGAATAGGAGTCAGACCTTACACTAGCTGACGAGCAGAAGCAGCTTCACACACAGAAACACGTGTGTCTCTCCCACGTTCGAGTCTCACATAAGCTTCCGTTCTACGAATAAGCTCACAGTTTAGCTGTTCGAGATGAGACTCACTCTAGCCATTCTCAAATAAGCTACTTGAATGGAAAGCGAATGTTTAATATCTATTTATTGTTATAACAGTAGTTGCTAAAATTTATTTATCCAGTCTGTTGGGTACATCTACTGCCCTTGGAGATGTAAGCAAGAGTAAGACTGTGCTCTCAAGGAGATTTCACTTCATAGCGGAAAAAATGCACGTGTGTAATAAAGGATTCAAGGTATCTGGTAGCAAATACTGTTGACTACCCAGGGAAAATATCTGTCCCCCTAGTCCACTCAGCACACACCCTAATGTCTTGGCTTCTGGGGGATAAAAGGGAAGACCGCTTACCTGAAATGCTAGTTTACCTGGCTGAGTCAATTCACTTGCAGGATGGCTTTAGACACTTGACTTGAATATAAAATGAAATGAGTGCTTTCCATGTGTTCTATGAATATTAACAGAGATTGGGAGAATGCTGGGCACATTGTCAACACATTATAATAGTATAACTATCGGCTGGTTTCATCTAGACCTCTACCTATAAGCCCCACCTCCTTTCCATTACTTCTGTCTTCACATATTTAAGCAACATCCATGATACTCCTTTATCTATAAAGTCCAAGTCCTTAGCTCCCATTCAATGGAGATCTGATAGAGACCACCAAAATACAGGAACCAGGATTCAGATGGCTGAGTGGTGACTGTCGGGACCACCATGCAGCATGCTCACCTTCCTGCCCATCAGATGTAGAACCCTGGTCCTTTAGTTACAATCACATGGGATCTGTTCTGCCCTCAAGTCACGGCACTTCTAGACCTTTCTAGTGTGCCCATCTATATAAAGCCTCTGTCTTGGGTCTGATTCTTATCCCTGATGCAATTTCCTGCAGGGTTATCAGCCCCTGCCAGGGCCAGGACTCTTGATTTGTCCATTCTAGAAAGGATATACAACTTTACTATTAATACTAATGGTGGTAAATGTTGCACTATAATTTAGAATACAGGAAACTTATTTGTAGTAATGACTAACATCTAAATAGCACATTAGATTGGAAAGCATTTTCCCATTCACTTGCATAACAACCTTTTAAGAAAGATGTTATTTTATCCCCAAATTGAGGAAAATGCGAGCGGAAAGATTAAATACATTTTCTAGCATCATACGAATACACCCAACCTATGACTTAAAATTTACCTATTATCTTATCATGCCCAAACTTCTATTTGGTAAAAGAGTCCCTTATTCACCAACTCAGTAAAAACATGCATCCATTTATTCATCAATCCAAATGTTTGGTCCATATGCCACAAATACCTTTGCTTGCAAAGATGTTCACAATCTAGAAAGAATCCTGAAAACATAGGAGCTATGTCTTATTCCTCTTTGAATTACCAATTCTTGGCATAGTATCCAGCACAGACCGTCTTTGTCAAATGAGTGAATGAATGAATGAATGGTATATGAATGATTATATTAAAATGAAATTACTTTTGAAGGCAAATGCTAACACAATGAGAAACTACTCTGGAAAGTACAAAATGCTATATAAATGTTAAGCATTATAACTGTATTCAACTTTAGGTGAAATTTCAATTTCAATTAGAATGCCAGAGTGAGTTCTTAGATAATCTTAATAATGTCCTTTTCTACATTATTAACATTATTTGGTTCATATTCACCATACCGAGAAGATTGTTTTAAGTCCTTGCTTTGAGAGTTCTTTCGTCCCCTGACCTGATTGCAATCACTTCAACAAATTCACCCACACCCTGATTCTGTCATTGCCAAAATCCCCATATGGAAGGGGAGGAGCCTCCTCAGAGGACTTGGCACCAATCCTTACAATAGCTCTTATCACATTTTATCGCAATTATCTGTTGACATGCCTTCTTCCTACTCAAGTCAATGCCACTTGATAATTTACCTACAAAGAGTCTTTAGGATCTGAAAACATAACTTAGAATTTTCAAGGTAAGATTTTTCTCTCTAAAAAATGTACCCAACATGATGTGTCTTAATATTTAGCAAAATATTTAACAATGCTCCCACTGTTTTATTCATATCTTTCACTGATATCTTAAGTCAACCTTTAAAATCCCAAGATGAATATTCAATTTTGGAAAACAAACACAAGATGACCTGAAAAGATAGCTTTGAACTAGGTCTTCTGCTGCCAGTGGGTGGGGATGATGCCCAGGTTAAAGGTCAGTCTATTCAGCCATAACCAAGTTGCAAGCTAAAAACAATGTGTGTGGCTGATAATTCCACAAAGCACTTTCAAACAGAAGTCACAGACCTTTGCTGATGTTTTACATAAGATAAACTTGCTTTAATGAAAGTTGCTTTTTATTAGTGTAAGGAAAATATTTCAAACTTGAGTGAAATCATTGTTTTAATAACAAAGGGTCATTACTTCAAGTTCACTTTCTTACCTGTCATACTTCCTTGTCATCTTATGCGGTATCTGTGAGCTCCCGTGCTCAAAGACTCCAAATTTTATTAAGATCTGGATCTTAACTTTCCATCAACTTTTCAAAGAAAAGGGAAGTACCAATATTTGAAAGTTCAGTATCTGAAATAGTTGGAATACTTCCTAGAGTGATCCATTACTGAGACCTTGGAAGGCTGGGATTTTTCTGCTTTAAATAAATATGCCACAAGCAGCTGTTGAGAGTACAGGCTCCGTCCCCGCACCACCAGACATTTGGATTTGCTGCAGGCTTAAGAGAAAGACAAGAACAGAAACAGCATTGAATTCTCTGTATTAAGCTGAGAGTAAGCAGTTAATTTAAGTCAAACGTGGGGCAAAATATTATATAAACAGGATACTGTGTGACAGTCATTGTTTATACTTATGTACTGTCTATGTACTGCTATTTCTTCCTACAAATTTTAAAGCCTATCCTTTCCATTTTTTACTCCCAAAATTTTCTTTCAAAAAAATACTTCAGGCCGTTGATGCTCAGAAAGTTAATTTTAATGGTAAATATAGTCATAAAGGGGAAAGGCTCCCAAACAAGCGAAAGGCAGAATTTGGAGAAGAAATGTTCTGTCAGAAGAATTATAACCACGTTGGCAATAGCTCCGTGACAGCGGTTCCTCCCGATAGCCTACTGTCTAAGGCAAAGTTGCTGAAACATGACTGACACATTTCATCAAAGCCTCCACTCAGCTGCCTTAGCCAACTGTCTCTGGTAAATGACTTAATCTTTGCTAAACTTTTATGCAGGAAAAGCAGAGTAGTTGAAATGCACCCACATATAGACCTGAAACTCTAATGAGATCATTTGACATTCTGATTGATACGAAATCTACATTGTGTTTTGACTTGCCTGCCACCATTGATATGGTGTATTTCCAGTTTGAAAGGTTCAAAAGTGATAGTTATGTTACAGTACATCCCAACCGAGACTGAGAAGGAAGAAATGTGGAAATGAATGAGTTAATTGCAAGTTATTTGTTACAAGGTAAATTTTTCATCACGTTTCATATGTATTATTTTTTTTTCGTAGGGAAAGTAATTGGTTGGGAGGACAGAGAGACATAAATATTTTATGTAATCTCCTAAAAATAAAGGGAGTCACATGGGTTCTTTCATGAATGCGTGTTTCGATGCCGTAGGTTGGAGGAATTTATTTACGAATGTTGAAATGGAAGACAATACCAGCTGCAACATCTGCCTAGGTCAATTGTGGCTAAGCCACTGCCCCCCTAAGACCCCCATGATTTTACTAGGATTTGAGATTGGCTTGTATTTTATGGTAAACCCACACTTCCCAAAAGTGTGGCTGTGACTTTTCTGCTTAATGCTGACCTTTTTCTACAAACCTATATATCCTTTGTGAGCAAGGGTAGGAATCAGAATGAATTCTAGAAGCCTCCACCGTGCTGTACCGCGAAGTCAGGTAAATCCTATTATAACATTTACACATGAGGTGGGCAGCGAGGTCCAGCATCTGCATTCCCCTGCATTCCTCCATGTCCACCACTGCATGAAAAAGATAAATTGCTATTACCAGGAGAATTAAGAGGAAAAATGTTTGTCTTATGTCATCTGCAGCTTCTTTACCAGGGAAAATCGGTCTAAGCTTGTTAGTTACCCAACATACTAAGGTTCTGTGATCCAAAGCAATGACCTCCATGTTGCATTCTGCCACTCACTGTTTTCCTTCCCACCTCCTAAGAAGACTTCAGTCCATCTGTTTCTGATTCTTTACAATTAATTCCACACACTGGGTCTCTCCTCGCTCGCTCTCTCTTTCTGTCTCGTCCTCTTAAGAACTGATTTTCTTTTAACTAGGAAATTTTATCTTGCCAGCAATCAGAGCTCAAATACAGACATATACAAGTTTCAGTCGAAAGCCTTAATACATAAAATTTGAATTGCTTCTAAATTTGGCAAAATGCCTCTCTTTCTCCAAATTCATAAGACAGATGAGACACAAAAGTGAGATAAATGATGGCGTCCTGCTATTTCAAATGCCATATTGATGTAGTCATTATTTGTGCCAATAAGGCTCACTGTCATCTAATTTTAACCTGTTTCTGTGCTAATTACACATTTTTTCTTCCCTCTTTTTTGATATCTTATGTTCTTCATTTTAGATAGTCGAAGTTTGTGAACAACTGAATCTTTCCAACAACTTACTGAAGGCCTATTATGTGCAAAATACTTTTTCTCTTGGGTGAGGAGTAGAAAAATATAACCCAGATATGCTCAGGGTATAACAGGAGCTCCATGAATTGTGTGACGAAGGAGAGAAGACAGAAAAGGACCGCAGGAAAAGGACAGGGGGGAAGATGAAAGTGTCTAATAATTCATGCCCTGCTAGAAAATGTCCCACCGTTTTCTGTAATTTCCCCATCACAGATGTTTACTTATATATGTATTGTTTTTCTCTTTAGCCAAATAGTAAAGGCCACGATAGAAACAAGCTTATGGGCCTTGCTCACAACCGTGAAAAAGTGTTTTTGCCCAGAACCTAGGAAAGATCAGAGAAATGTTTAAGAATGAATGAATGAATGAGCTTAGAAGAGCAAGAATGCTTTTCCACTTCCCACATCGCCCCCAGTGCACAATCTTCCTTTTGGAATCTTTACTCCCACAATGAGGGAGCCAATTCTGTGTGTGATCAACTTGCTCTGTGTAAAAAAATTAGAAGCTGAATTGATCACTACTGAAGGAAGAATTTTCTAATGAAGTCCAGGCTGGAAGTTGATCGTTTGTGATTGGAGTTCCCCAGAAAGTTACAAATAGAATCCCTGCATCATCTTTTTCATCTGTTTCTCCACCTATCCCTTCGATCTCATGTTTATTTAAGTTTTTCTTTTATTTAATTCTCCCGTTAGCCTCCAAAAGTCCTCCTACCTCCTCTTCACTCAGGAATTCTTGCAGCTACTTTCCTGGAGTCTTATCTCTCTTATTTCCCGTGTTATTAAATACTCTTTTTTTTTTCTATACACATTTGATTTACAGTGAACACTAATCTATTATATTTCCTCCTGGGAAAAGTTTGGTTGCCTCAGAGAACATAGTGCGAAAATAATGGAAAGTTCATAGTTGATTATTTGTATTTAATTACAGTTCAGATACTCCAGAAAGATTCTTCACTCCTCTTTGCAATTAGGTGTAGTGATTAGAAAACCTTGTATATCACTCTCCAGTTATCTTTTAAAAGCCCTCCTCTATTTGATGACGCTGTAATTGGCTCTTAATTTTATATTTCACAGGTAGATTAAAAGAGGCAGCTTACCCTTGAGATATCTAGATGAGTAGGCTAAAATAGTAATTTTCATGTTATGTTTATCTTACCATAATAAAAAAATTAGTTGAAGGAAGGGAACAAAAACAGTTAAAGGAATTAAGAGCATACCAACCTATCATCCCAGATGGGTCTGGGGTCACGAATGACTAGTAAATGAACAGCTCCAAACCAGACTTGAGCTGATGCCTTTAACAGTGATAGTAACTCTGCAAATTCATTAATTACAGCCTCCTTTGTAGTCCTATATGTGAAGAGTAACTATTATTATGATTATTTATTTTTTCACTTAAATAAGATCCCATCCCTTCCTGAAAACTGTCATTTTGTAAAAACATAGCCGTAGGGCGGGCCCCTACTAAGAAATACAAGACATGCAGTTCACACATCCCAGTGAAATGCAAGAGCCTGTGAACTCTGGCAGGCTATAATTACCGACAGGCAGAGCTGGCTGTCAGTAACTGGTCTGATTTCAGAGGGGTAAAATGCTTTACGCCTGGGATTCTTCCCGTATAATTCCCCTATTAGATGCATATATGTTTAGGTCAATGGTTCTTATAAGGATGGAGGGGGAAGAGATGGAGGCAATGAGGACAAGGGGAATAGAAGAATCGTCATGGAGTTTGGAAAACAAACTCAATACATTCATTGTCTGGCTGTACAAATTAATGGAAATAAACCTCACAGTTTTCTCTTTCTTAGCTTAGATAATAAAGTGGAAAGACGCCTGCGTTATGCAGTGTTGAACAATGACCGTTTCAGGGAGGATTTGCCTTCCCATGGTCTGTACACACAGGTGCTTGAGTGGGAACGAATTTATCACTTACCTTCTTCAACCAAATCTGTCTAATAGATCTTTACAATGATTCTGCAAACTGACATAGCCAGGTAAGATTTTCCATGCCTAGAACCCTCCTCCAAGGCCTCCCTGGGCCCCTCGGGGTCTCGCAGTGCACTTCAGAACATCGTGCAGGTCATAAGCTGGTGCACCCCTCCAGAGTGCAGGTAGAGGTACAAGGGCCTGGGGATCTTTCTTTTCTTTTCTTTTCTTTCCTTTTTTCCTTTTTTGAGATAGAGTCTGACTGTCACCCTGGGTAGAGTGCCATAGCGTCACAGCTCACAGCAAACTCTTGGGCTTAAGCGATTCTCTTGCCTCAGCCTCCCAAGTAGCTGGGACCACTGGCACCCGCCACAATGCCCAGCTATATTTTTGTTGCAGTTGTCATTGTTGTTTAGCAGGCCCAGGCCAAGTTCAAATCCACCACCTTCAGTGTAAGTGGCTGGCGCAGTAACCACTGTGCTATGGAGACAAGCCGGGAATCTTTTTACTGCCTCTTTTTCTTTTTTTCCTCCCTCCCTCTTTATCCAGATAAGATTCTATGATTATTATAATCACTCCCTGGCACACAGCCTCCCTTTTCTTGCCCACTCTGCCTGCCTTGTGCTCACCTTGTACTCACCTGGTTGTGCCATTTATTAAGTTATTGCCTTTCAACTCCAACCCCTCCCTTCTTTGCCCTGCATTGTGATATCAGAGCTGGATTCTGCAGACATTTCTCCAGGATAAGCTCTGCCCATGGAGAGTTCTGCGGGGAGACTGAAAGGCTGGAAGAGAAAATGGGAGGCCTCCTCTTCCTCTTCCCCCTTCTTCTCCTCCCCTCCCCCATTTCCTCTCTCCCTCTTCCCCCTCCTCTTCCCCCATCCCTTATCCTTCCTCCCCCTTCACCTCCCCCTCTTTCCCCTTACAGCCTCCCTTGTAGTCCTATAGTGAAAAATAATTCTCTCCCTCTCTTTCCTCCCTTCCTCCTGTTCCTCTTTTCCTTATCCCTCCTACCCGCCTCCTCCTCCCTCTCTTTCCCCTCTCTCTATTCCCCCTTTCCCCCCTCCCTCCACCCCTCCTCTTCTCCCTCTTTCCCCTCTTCTCCTCCTCTCCCCTTCTTCTCCTCTCTTCCTCCTCCCCCTCTTTCTTCTCTTCCCCCTCCTCTCCTCTTCCCCCTCCTCTCTTCCCCCTCCTCTCCTCTTCCCCCTCCCCCTCCTCCCCTTCCTTCCCTTCCTATGATATAGTAGACTGGCAGCCACTCTGTAGTAGCTACCTCTGCACACCTTAGAGTTCACTTTCACCAGTGTTTAGTTGTTCACCATCTTTTACTTTGCTGTTTATAGTAAATATTCTTTGTTATGGTTAGTCATGTGCCTTCTGACTTCTGATTGGACACTGACTAATACTCCTGGCTAAATACCTGTGCTGATTAAACTAACTCTGATCTACTGGGCACCTACAACCTCAAAGCTAAATAAGGCTGGAGAAAAACATTCACTTCTTCTGACTGTCTCACTTCAAATCCTTAATCAAGGATACCAAGCCACAATTCTGTACTTACCCACTGCATTTGCTCCCCTCTTCTTCTAGACCACAGTCTTGCATCTTCTCATCTCTCCTCACACCTCCAGTCCCTCCTCCCAGTTCTCCCTCTTAAAGAGTGCTTCTTACATGGTTAACAGAGCAGAAGCCCTCAGAAAAGAATGTCCATGCACTTCTGCTATCGTGCCTCTTAACCTACTCACATCTCCACCTATTCAGCCTTCCCTCATGACAACAGATGAAGATGTTCCTATTTAAGATTAAAAGTCACACTCATCTCTTAGGGCTATTCCAATGACTGCCCCTTCCTCTTAAGGAACATGATACTCTTTTTCTTTACTGAATCATTCCTATTAATAAAAACCTATTCTAATCTGTTATATTAACAGTCTACCCCAAGTCAGTACTATATTTCACTACCCTCTTTGATATTAAAACTCTTCTAAAACGTGTTCATGTATTTTCTTTATTTCCTCTTCTCACATTCTCTCTTCAACTCACTCTAGTGTTATGTGACAATTATGCCAAGGTCACCAGTGGACTCCATATTGTTGGGTGATTGTTAATTTCAACTTCATTGAAATACCAGCATTTTCCAGAGTCCACCGCTTTTTCCTTCCTGAAAGATTTCTATTATATTTAGGTAATCATTATCTCTTAGTCCCCCCTACCTCCCTGGCCACCCCTGGTATATCTTCTTTGTTGGTTTCTCCTCATCTCCTTAACCTTTTTGCTCTCTTAGCATCACTCTCTCTCTAGGTGGTCTCATCTGGACGCACAGCTTTAAATATGATCTACACACTGATGTCCCATAAATTCCTATCTCCAATAATATTCCTGAACTTCAAACTCTCATACACATCTCTCCATGATATGTTTACATGGGTAACTAATCAGTCCAAAAATCTAAATCTAACTCCTTATTTTCTTCATTTCAATCCTGTCTTCCCTTTCCTGGTACATAGGCAGGCACTATTCTGTTACACAAACCAAAAACCTCAGAGTCATTTCATTCTCTCAATACCCATATCCAATTCATCACCAAATTTTACTAGCTTAGCTCTCAGAATATACCTAAATTCTTATACTGTCTCAACATTTTTGTTGAGTACTCTGCAAGACCTGTTTACCACATACCTTGATTATGACAGCAACCTCTCAATTAGTGTTCCCACATCTGGTCTTCCCTCCATAATAGAAGCCGCTACCCACCAGAATCCATTGTCACTTCTCTGAAAGTAATACAACTGGAGATTTGTATAAAGCTGCTCTTCCACACTATATCTCCCACACTCCCTTTAACTTAGATGCAGCTTTGTTTTCACCATTAGAATGTGACCTGAAGGTAAATGGGCCCACTTTTCGCCATGCCTCCTTCAGAATCTCTTTACATCCCTGAAATACAGTTTTAATCCTGCAAGTGAAACCAATAACCTATGAGATAATAAGGAAACAACAGAGGAATCTGAATCCCTGATTATATGAGTATATGTAAGGAGCTATCTGCCACCGAAATCCAGATGATTATGTAAGCAAAGAATAACCTTGTTTTAATGACTGTAATTTGTAGACTGTCTATTATAGATGCTATTTTTAACCTAATACAGAAATACCTACCATATATGGAGTGTTACCATATAATACCTAAAGTATGTAACATTGCTTTTAGTGGTAGGGCAACAGAAAAAGAAAAACTATTAGAGATGGAAAAGCTACAAATGCTTCATGTACCCTAGCAAAACACTTTGTGAACAGTTGCCTGGTAAAGTTAGATGACAGACCACTTGCCTACTAAAACAGTTCTAGGAGAAATGTCTAGGAAGGACTGCTCCTCACAGCTTACGAGTTATAATGAGGAAGTGATAAGCTCAGATAAGAATTAGCCTATTTACAAACAGAGATGGAAGAGAATAGAAGGAGTCAAAATATCAGGGTCTGAAGGCTGACAAAGCCATTTGGTCACAGGATGAGAACATAAAGATTTTTATTTTGCCTTCCCATCCAAGCTCATTTTTTTCATAGAGCTGGAAGGTAGCATAGGGGTGAGAGAGAATGGTATCCAGGTAGAAATTACACAAAACAAGTGAAAACACGATGGATATGAAAAAAACCTAGATTTGGACATAGCCAAATGTGACTGGGAGCAAATAAAGCAAAAACTATTCTGGCTTTCAGAGAATTAAGGAATGTATTTGCAAAATACTCAAGGTCTAGTCTGCAAAAAGTCTGAGACTAAACTGCAAAACAAATGTGGGAGCACCAGATATGCCACTGCAGAAATGGCAAAGAAGGCATGTTAGATTTTTTCCAGGAGGAAAACAAATAGGAAATTCCAACAAGAAAGCAGAACCAGAATCTACTCAGTGACTCAAGTGCCAGAATAGGGCATGGAAGCAATTCCTACCTAGCAGAGTTCATCACTACATGAACCAGCCACTGTTTCTAATTGGGTATTTTTAATACATTTATTCTGTCCCTATTCCATGATCATATATAGTGTGTTTTTGTTGCATTACAAGTATGCAAACATTTTGTCTTTTAATTTTTAGACCTTAGGGAGACATCTAGATTTGATGGAGAATATTGTTTATTACCCAGAGATTCTGGGCTCTGGTTCAATTCAAAAACTTTGTGGGGTCTTGGGGTTGTCCTTTTCAAGGAAGGTGTCAATGTATTTTCTATAGAAGAAGAATGGTGCACAGATGCTTGGTGGCCAAAGGGCCAGGCTGTGGTAGAAATAAGTAGCCGTCTAATATAATCCCCTCTCCTCTTCTCCCACTGTAATAGAATTAGAGTCAACACATGAAATGTTGTTTGAATGAGTAAATGAATACATGAATGAGAGTCCTTTAGAAGATGGGTTAAGAGATGCAAAAAAGTCAACAGAGGTCACTTGGGGGAGAGTCTCTAAAATGAGTCCCAAATTATGAATTGGATTGGGTTGACACACAGGAAATAGAACAAGACTCAAGATCATGAGTTCAATATTAAATATAATGGGATTGTGATGGCAATAGAAGTTGAATTATAGTTTAAGGCTGGGAAATAATTCTCACCTGGAGAAAGATCTGCATCCATCCACATATAACTGTCCTGAAGTCTTGGAAGTAGAAGATCTCCATCAGAGAAAAAGTGTCATGAGAAGATCAATAATACGTCTTTAGAGACTCCAAGTGTTTACTGATAATGGGGCCAAATTGATGGCATTTCTTGTGTCTGAAAATATCTTTATGGAAGTGTAATATTCATCTTAGATCCAACTCTAATGCTGAAACCTTTATAATTCTCTCCCGTGAGTAGCATCCCAATAAGCTGCTACCAGACTGTCAACATCTGTGCTGGCTACCAAACAAAAAAAGGATTTGTATTATAAGAAATGACAGAGTTTCATGCATGCATTTCTTTGTAGGTGAGCATCCCATTTCCCAAAGGTGGACTTTCTATTTTCAAATGGCTCATAAGAAAATGTAATTATCCTTTTCTAGTTGCTTTCCTGAGCATGAAACACTAGGTCTTCTAATGAAAGCTCAATTTGCTAATTTCAACTCCAACTGGATCTATGTCTCTAGTCTTTGGAAGGAGGGAGGCTTCCCAAGGTCTGTAGTAAGCAGGCAGAATGGTGTACTAGACTTTTTGGTCTCTTAGCCACGTACAATCCACAACCCCTAATTATATCAGGGCCTGCCCTACTTCCTTTGCTCAAATCCCCCTTTCCACTCTCTTGTTATGGAATTCTGTTGTAGTTGACACTACCCCAAGCTTTAGGAATGAGCATGTGACTCAGAGCTGCAGAAGAATAAAATTTCACCTTCTTGGGCAAAAAGATTCATTTGGAACTGATCTCTGGTCCTATCTGGGCTGATGAGACTTTGTCCTGATGCTTGTCTCTAAACTACAGTAGAACCTCTGTAAGTTAACCACCCAAGGGACTGTAACAAACTGGTCAACATAAGGAACTAGACCTACTGTGTGGATTCATATATGTGGTGTATGTCCTGGCTATGAAAATTCGGTCAACTCAAGAAGGTGGTCAACTATGGAGATTCTATTGTATTTATGAGTGAGTTCTATTTTCCTATAAGAAAATAAGATGGAGGGCAGCACCTGTGGCTCAAAAGGGTAGGGCACTGGTCCCATATGCTGGAGGTGGTGGGTTCAAGCCCAGCCCTAGCCAAAAACTGCAAAAAAATAATAATAAAATTAAAAAAAAAATAAGATGGAGGTTGCTGGGCTAGAGCTGACAAATGAAGCAGAATGAGGAAATGAAGTGAGAATTGGTCCTGGATGCATCATTTGAGCCCCTAGACCAAGGCATGTATGAAGTTAATTCTAGCTTGACATTTTACAGCTCCTAAAGCAAATAAAACCTTTTTTCTTGCTGAAGCCAAATGAGTTGGGTTTTCTGCCATTTATAAATCAAAAAATCTAACCAGTATAGATAAAATAGAGTTAAAATCTTCTTATGAAGAAAATTCCAGACCACAATACTCAGATGACCTGTGGGGAGCCAAAACCCGTCTGTGTCAGAACTATCCAAGAATCCTGAATCTGGCTTTCAGTTTCTTAAGCATTAATTTGGTAGAAGAAGTTAATTTTATTGATTTCAGGTAACACTGGCACTTTTAAGTCCACCCCTGTCTAGTAAACATGAGATTTGTTCAGATCTCACAATCCTAGGGGGTACAACTTTAGGATTTCCCTGGGGACTGCAAGATAGTTTGAATCAGGTTGTTCTGTTCTGTCCTGTTCCTTAGAATAAGTTTTAGCTATAAGCAAAGCCACTGCAATCCCAAAACGTAGGCTTGCTTAAGTAAACCTAATCTACTTGTCCCCATGTTTCCTATTCTTCAGCTTGGAGGTTTGATTAGTGCCATAATCAATTTATCAATAATTTGGGGCCAGAAGGACTTTGATCTCAATATTTTCCTCCTTCAGCCTCCTCTTGTACAGGCAGAAGCTTCATGAAATATGTTGATTAAATAAGATTTGAAAATAATTCTATTGCTTTTCTACACAGATCAATGAATAGCGAATCAACTGAAATTTTACTATATCCACAAGGCAAACTACTAGAAGAGGTAACATTTTTTGTTGTTTGTTTTTGTTTTTTTTGAAGGGAATAGGAGCTGGCACTGCCTACATAAACTTTGTTCTTTTCATCCTCTGACAAGGATTCCCAAAGGAAGATCCTGTGGGACATTATCTGTCCCAGCAGGAAAACAAACAAAAGCCCATTCCGCTTTTGAAGTTTATCACTTTTAAAATATTGCTATTATGATGATAAGCCCTTTTGAGATTGACTTTTTATTTTTTTCATGGATGTTCTGATAGTGTTCAAATCCAAAACAAAGTCACCTTTGGATTTCTTTCTTTGTAAAGTATACTTCGCTGAAAACTGAACATGTCATTAGCATGGAAACAAGAGATCAACTGGGTAGGCAGGCATTTAGCCCTTGAATGTGTTCCTGGGAAGAGTCCAGTGACATTTATAGTGCAGGCTGAGTCTTTAGTAAACCCTTAGATATGGTCCCAGGCATGGTCTCAGGGTACTTCCAGTGCTCCTTCTTCCACTTTTGCTTTCTAAAAAAAATCACAATATAGGTCAGCCTGCTGAGAAAATATTCATTCTATCTCTGAACCCTCAAGGCCCATTTTGAACTAAGATAATACTTCTGAAGGAATTTAGCAGAGGAGTTTCTTGTTGTTATGGAAGGACAATCAGAATGTTCCTAGCCCTCGTCTAGCAAGAAGCATTCTAAACTCAAAGCAGACATCTTAGACATTTAACAAACAGTGGTTGGAGACCTGCAATGATGCAGGTATTACTTAGACCTTTTCTTCCAGGAAGACCATCTAGCATTGCATTTTTGATTGAATTTATTTACCATTATAAAGCCTGTGTTACTCATGACATGAGAGAAATATACTTTGTCCACTTCGTATATCCCAGGCACAATATTTTCATATAAGTTGGGAATACCAGTGGCAAAGGATCTGAGCAGACAGTTCACAGAAGAAAAAAATGAACCACCAAAAAAAACCCCTTAAGACCATATAAAAAAATGTTCAGCCTCATAATTAATAAAATCCATCTTTAAATATCAATGAAATATAACCCAATTTAGTCTTCACAGAGGAAAGCTTAAATCCTTCCTAATGCCTTTGGAGTTCTTCTGAATCACTTGTAATTCTTTTTAAATCTTATTCCATGCTAGGTCCCTAAGTACAGGGCATGTATGGAGCCTCTTACCATTTCACATAAAGTGTGCTTTGAGAGACCATGTGCTACCAACATGAAACATATCCTTCCCTCGATTTTCACATAAGGAACAAATTTGCCAAAGGTTCATGGTGGACAGAGGTGTTGTGAATTGCTGTTTTTTCTAAGTTCTCCTGCCTTTAGAAACTTCTAGCCCCTCTATTTGCAGAATCCCATTCCCTAGACTTGCCTGAACCATCACTCTCCCATCTACCTACATCAAAACTCACATTCTCTCATTTTATCTTGTAGTATTCAACCCCTTACTTAGCTCAAGGCATCCTGAGTCACTAACATTTTTCTGTAAATAATAAATCTCTATTCTATGTCCCACCTTCAGGATAGGAAAAAAATGAACTGAGAGAAGCTCTGAAATTTCCTGCCTTGCTCTTCTAGCAACTCCACAAGACTCTTGAAAATGACATGAAGGCTGTGTTGATCAGTTTGATGGAAGTATTTCAGATTGCATGTGAAAACCCCACACTGTACCCCAGAAGTGCACTAATGTACATAGTTACCATTCAATAAAAAAAAAAAAAAGAAAAGAATTGAATAGATATTTGTTTTCTCATAACTTTGGTCACCTCCTTTAAAAAGCAGAAATTGCTGCAATCATTTTGGGGCTGAAATAACAATTTTTTCCTCCTTTATATTAAATGAACTAAAATGTTGCAAGACTCAATGCCATTGAGGATATAGTCACATTCTCACGTTGCTAGCAGGAGTGCAAATTAGTAAAACTTTGCTAGAGAGATATAAAAATAGCATTAAAGTAGAGGCATTTTAAAGAATCTATACCGTTCATCCCAGTAATTCTACTTCTAGAAGCTTAGGCTACAAATAGCAAATGTCTTAATTAAGTTCTAGGTGTAAAGATGTGTTTATCAAATGGAATGAAAAGAGCAACGATAAGAGAATAATCAAATCAATCATCGTCTATTCATACAACATGCAACCATTAGAAAATTTGAGGGGAAATTGTAAGGGGTGCAAAAAATGTGTTACTCCTTTTACTGAACTTTAAGCTCCCTAAAAGTGTGATTATTTGACACTTAATTTATATTTATACCTCCCAAAGTTATGGTATATAACTTATAGTACCTGTGCTATGGTCTGAATGTGCCTCCCAAAATTCATGTATTGAAAAGTTAATCACTTAAACACTGCAACAGTGTTAAGAGGAGGAAACTTTAAGTGATCAGGCTATAAGAGCTCTGCCTTCATGAATAGATTAATGACATTATCAAAGGAGTGGGTTAGTTATCTTGGAATATAGTTCCTGATAAAAGTATATTTGTCTCCTTTCCATTTGCTCTCTCAAGTATGCTCTCTTGCACTTTCACATTCCCCCATGAGATGACATAGAAAGAAGCAACCCCTTAATCTGGACTTCCCAGCCTCCAGAACCATGAGCAGTGCATTCCTTTTCTCTTACCTATTAATTATCCAGTCTCAGGTATTCTTTTATAGCAGCAGAAAATGGTTTAAGGCAGCCTGCCACATGATGAGTACATAATAAATATGTGTTGAATGAAAAATGAATAAATGAAGTAACAAGTATATCTTGGCTTTATAATATGAGTTCCCTTCCTCTTCCTCTAATGCTTTATGATTCTACATGCTCTGTTCTCTTTCAGAATGTACAATTTAGATGGAAAGAAATGATAAAAAAAACATTTAACAACAGTGAGCAAAACACATCTCTTCATAATGAACTACTGAATAAGGCAGATGTGGGAAGAAAGAAATCATAAATGTCCAAACCAGGTGTGATGGTGCCCACCTGTAGTCCCAGTTACATGGGAGGCTGAGGTACAAGGATCATTTGGGGCCAGGAGCTGAAGGCCAGCCTGAGCAAAATAGTGAGACCCCTATCTTGAAAGAAGGAGGTAGGAAGGAAGGAAAAGAAAGAGGGATAGAGGGAGGGAGGGAGGGAGGGAGGGAGGGAGGGAGGGAGGGAGGAAGGAAGGAAGGAAGGAAGGAAGGAAGGAAGGAAGGAAGGAAATAAATCATGAACATCTTGGTAAGAACTTATGAACTCCTTCTACCACTACTTGAATAAACACATGCAAGTATGATAGCATATTTTTCCAAAGTTGTAACAAACATTTTCCACCCATATTCTACTCTCTCCAGCAGTTCAAAGAGAATATAGGTAAATAATCAATAAAGAATTCAGACTTACACCTGCAAACCTACACAGACTCTTTTTTCATTCACTTGTTAGTCTTAAAACCAAGTTTCCAACAAAGCAAAGTCCTTGTAAAATCACCTGGTTAAATATCT
>CAUYQV010149236.1:0-67392 GCA_963574575.1 Galagoides demidoff
TAAAAAGAAGAAATCAGCTTGGCACATGTGCACAGTAGTTACAGTGCCAGCTGGGTTCAAACTCCTCAAGGGTTTGGGGTAGGGGGGTCAGGGGTGGGTTGGTCATGCTAAAGCTGATGGGCTCGAACCTGGCCTGGGCCAGCTAAACAACAATGATAACTGCAACAACAAAAAAATAGCCAGGCATTGTGGCAGGCACCTATAGTCCCAGCTACTTGGGAGGCTAAGGCAAGAGAATCCCTTAAGCCCAAGTGTTTGAGGTTGCTGTAAACTGTGACGCCACAGCACTCTACTGAGGGTGACATAGTGAGACTCTGTCTCAAAAAAAACAAAGAAAGAAAGAAAGAAATCATTCCTGACCTTATTGTCTAACTGGTCATCACTTAGTGGTGCCTGCTGGGCTATAAAGAATGATGTCCATTCTCCCAGCAGGACATGGCCTTCCTCTTTTCCCCGAAAGGAAATCTGCCACCTCCCTTAGCATACAAGGTCCTGCTCTCGGACTGCCTAGCCAAGAAGAATATCCATGTTTGGAGAGCGCAAAAGACTGGACCTCACTCAGCCCCAATCCCACATGGTAGGACCTCTCAAATCAATCCCAATGGATTCCCTCTTGTTCTGGCCTGAGGGGGATACTTCCAGTTCTGATGCTCCAGCCCCAACAGACAAAGTACCCTCCCTATGGCACTGTAGGGCTGAAGTATTTTTTTTTTTTTAATTGAGACAGAGTCTCAAGCTGTCCCCCTGGGTAGAGTGCTATGGCTTCACTGCTCACAGCAACCTCCAACTCCTGGGCTCAAGCGAGTCTCCTGCCTCCGCCTCCCAAGTAGCTGGGACCACAGGCGCCCGCCACAACGCCCGGCTATCTTTTGGTTACAGCCATTATTGTTGTTTGGTGGGTCTGGGCTGGATTCGAACCTGCCACCTTAGGTGTATGTGGCTGGCGCCTTAGCCGCTCGAGCCACAGGCGCTGAGCCAGGGCTGAAGTCTTGAAAAAAGGCTGCTTTAGAGCTCTAGAAACAAAAAGGTCACAAGTTCAATGTGCTGTCCTACCCTTAAGGCAACCTAGCTGCACCCGAAGGCCCTCTGTGACCCTTCTGCGTCTGACCTCTGCAACAGAGACTATCTCATCTCGGGCCCTTCAGCTATTCTGGGGTCTGTGGAATGAAGACCAGCAAGACTTCACAAGTGTTCCTGCACCAGCTTCTGGGCCATGCATATTGCACCTGTCTCATTTTATAATTGTAAGACATTTCTGAGGTAGACCTGAGTATCCTGGCTTCACAGACAAGCACTTGGAGGTTAGCAAGTTGTCCAAGATGATGCAATAGGAAACAGCAGAGCTGGGGTTCTCAGTCGAGCTGTTTTCCTTCCCATGTATTGGCTCTAACACCTGTTATGTCCCAAGGACTGCTACAGCGTCCCCACCCTCCTGGGCTTATAGTGGGCCAGTGAGCAATAATCATGATATATCAATGCAAAATGACAAACTGAGATAAGAGAAGTGCATTAGTGTCTGCTGGTTCGTAACAAAGAAAGAAGACTTAGCTGGGCATTTGGAAGAACCCTCAGGAGGAAGGTTGGTTGAGGATTGGTTACCTGAGCACAATAATAAAAGATGACTAAGCAAAGGGAAAGAGGACTGCAAAGAGGGCACAGCATGTACAAAGGTCCTGAGGCAGGAGGGAGCATGAAACACTGAGAAATCCAAGGGAGGCCAATGTATCTGCAGTACAGAAACTAAGAAAGCAAGTAAGGCATGAGGCCCGCCTGTGTTCATAGAATGTTTACTCTGAACAGACTCTCTTCTCAGAACCTCGTAAGTATTATCTCCTGTCATCTTTACAACAACTCTGAGGCTGGTACTATTGCACACCCATTCTCCAGATGAAGAACTGAAGTACAAAGGAATGAGTCAATTATCCAGGATCATCTAGCATTGTGGAGTTCAGATTTGAGTCCAGGTGGCCTGACTCCAGAGCCCATGCTCCCAGCCACTAAGTCACACTGATTTATAAGAGGAGGTCGAGGGGTGGGCAGGTCATGCTAAACCTTGGGGTCTTTTCCTTAGGCGAGTGGAACGGTTTTAAGCAGGGCAATAATATCATCAGGTTTGTATTTTAAGTGAGGCTGGATGAAGTTGGGGCAATGAGGTCATAGGAAGGGAAGCTGGGAGCTACTGCTGTGTCTAGATGGGAAATGTTGGTCTCTGAGACCAGGGAGGGGCCCTGAATGGAGACGAGGGAAGTGGGGAAGAAGAATGACAGGAATTGGACATGGATCAGGTACAGAGGTGGACAGAGAGATAGAGATGGAGAGAGTAGGCCATGTTCACAGGTGAGGGGAGAATGAAGCCTTTTTCTGGGACAAGTACAACCCTGGAGATGGACGAGGTAGTGGGAGGAGCATAAATCCAGTCTTGGGCTGAGGACTGTCTCAGAGCAGATATCAGGCTGTTCAGGGGATGCTGATGTTGGGGGGTTTCAAGGCGCAGTTAGGCCTGGTCAGCTAGTCACCAATGCTAAGATGTAGATGAGGTCACTCGGGAGGAGAACAGGGAGGGGAGGCTGGCCCCAAGGGTTCTACCTTTCCTGGCTCCACCCCAGAGAATGAGCTTCTTGGCCAGAGGAAGGAGGAAATTGAGGAGGAGGTGGCATCGTGCAAGCCAAGAGGACAGGAGTGTTCCCAAGGTGAGAGTAGCCAGCGGAGGACAGGATACCTCCAAGGATGATGAAAATGAAAACCAGAAAGTACCCAGAGGCCATAATGTGGAATCTCAGTGGTCTGTTGGTGCATGGGGGTTGGGGAGTGAACAGGAGCCGCTTGTGGGGCCAATGAGTGTGGAGGATTCTTTTAAGAAGTTTGACTGGAAGGGGCAGGAGGAGGAGGAGAAGGAGGAGCATAGGTAGCAGCAGAGATGTGGGGTTGAGGGAGAGTTTTTCACAGAGAGACTTGAACAGGTTCCCACAGTGAGGGGAAGGGGCCTGTTGGAAGTCACAGCAGTTGCCATGGGCACCACCAGATTCCCGTGTTCAGGGCTGAACACAAAGCTGCATGGGGCTCAGGGCCGGCAGCTCTCATCTGATCCTCTCCCCATTATATGGCCTGGGCTAAAGAGTATGGCCATGCATGTGGCCCAAATCCATGCCCTTCCTCTCCCAGCCCTGCAAAGCAGTGAACTGACCCCTGGCTGCAGTGCGGCATGACACTGAGGCTGTCCCAGCTCTAGAGCTTCCTGTGGGGTGGCTGAGGCCTTATATGGGCCTGTGTCACAGCTCAACTGACCCTCAGCCCTGTCCTGCTGCCTCCAGGTGTCAGTTCTGAGAGCAGCCCAGTAAGTTTTCTGCTCACTGATCCCCCTTTCCTCACTGACCCAGGACGGCAGTTCATGAGCAAAAGTCATCTGTGATCGTGGTTGTTTCCCCCTAAATGGAGACTAGAGAAATTTCTGCTCTCAGGTTGCAGGGGAAAGGAGCCCAGGGAGGATGTGGTGAGGGAGGTCTGAGCTTGACAGTGAGATAAGGGTTTTCATCTTTTCTGGGAGGTGGAGGCAGGCCATCTGTTGAGAGAGTAGGAAGGTAGGGAGGGCCAGGGGTTTTGAGGAAAAGGTTAGAGTTAGAGTTACCCTATGACCGAGTAATTTCACTCCTAGGTGTGTACCTAAAAGAACTGAAACATGAGTTGTGGATTGAATTTTTGTGTGCTCCCCTCCCCAACTTTATATGTTGAAGCCCTAATCCCCAATTAGATGGTATTTGGAGGTAAGACCTACAGTTTAGATGAGACGGTAAAAATGAGATTAGTGGTCCTTAGGCTGGGTGCTGTGGCTCACACTTGCAATCCTAGCACTCTGGGAGGCTGAGGTGGGTGGATTGCCTGAGCTCACAGGTTCGAGATTAGTGTCCTTATAAAGGAAGAGACTGGAGCTCTATCTCTCTACCATGTGAGGACGGAGCCAGAAGGCTGCCATCTGCAAGCCAGCAAGAGGGTCTTCATCAGAACCTGACTGTGCTAGCAACCCTATCTTGAACTCCAGCCTCGAGAACTGTGAGAAAGAAAGCTTTGTTGTTTAAGGTACTCAGTCTATGGCATTTTGTTATGGCAGTCCAAGCTAAGACAATATGTCCACATAAACACATGTATACAAATGTTCAGAGCAGCAATATTGATAATAGCCAAATAGCCAAATGAGCCAAATGTCTCAAATTTGAGACATTTGAGAAATGACTCAAATGTCCATTATTATATACCACAAACAAAATGTGGTATATATCCATTTGATGGAATGTTATTTGGCAACAAAAAGAATGGGGTAATGGTACCAGCTGCAATGTGGATGAGTCTTGCAATCATTCTCCTAGTGGGGAGCGGTAGATGGAATCACAGCTGTGTCCAGCGAGGGAGCACACACATAGAGATGAGGGAGTTGCACACAGGGAGACCTGAGGCTTCAAGGAGGAGGAGGAATGAGGAAGAAGCAGCCTGGATGTGCTGGGAGTGATAGGCCCAGGCACAGTTGGTAAGCAGAGGTTGGGGACACGTGTGGTTAGCCTGTTGCTGGGCAGATTAAATAGGGAGAGGAGCACTTTTATTTTATTTTCATTTCATTTTATTTATTTAATTAATTAATTAATTTACTGTTAGAGACAGAGTCTTACTTTGTTGCCCTTGGTAGAGTGCTGTGGCATCACAGCTCATAGCAACCTCTAGGTCTTGGGCTTAGGCAATTGATTCTCTTGCCTCAGCCTCCTGAGTAGCTAGGACTATAGGTACCTGCCACAACACCTGGCTATTTTTTTGTTGTAGTTTGGCTGGGGCTGGGTTCAAGGGTTCAAATCTGCCACCCCCGGCATGTGGGGCCAACGCCCTACTCACTAAGCCATGGGAGCCGCCCTATTTATTTATTTATTTTTGAGACGGAGTTTCACTATATCACCCTTTGTAGAGTGCTGTGGCATCACAGCTCACAGCAGCCTCAAACTCTTGGACTTAAGCAGTTCTCTTGCTTAAGCCTTCCAAGTAGGTGGGACTATAGGTGCTCACCACAATTCCTGGCTATTTTTTGTTGCAGTTGTCATTGTTGTTTAGATGGCCTGGGCTGGATGCAAACCCGCCAGCCACCCTTGGTATATGTGGCTGGCACAGTAACCACTGTGCTACAGGTGCCAACCCATTTTTTTTTTAAATTGTTTGAGACAGAGTCTCAGTTTGTCACTCTCAGTAGAGTACCATGGCGTCACAGCTCATAGCAACCTCAAACTCTTGGGCTTAAGTGATTCTCTTGCTTCAGCCTCCCAAGTAGCTGGGACTACATGCACCCACCACAATGTGTTGTTGTCATTATTGTTTGGCAGACCTGGCCTGGGTTCGAACTTGCCAGCCCCGCTGCATGTGGCTGGTGCCCTAGCCACTGAGCTACAGGCACCGAGCCACAGAGGAGCACTTCTAGAGGCTGCTGTGATCACCCAGAGGAGAGAGATCAAGAGAGGATGGAAGAGGCAGAGTTGGGAAATATTTAGAAGATAGAAGATAAAGACTTGGGGACTGGGGATGCCATGCTCAGAAATAGGGGGGAAAGCTGGTTTGGGGATTTTGTTGCAGGATTTTGTTGTACTTGGAGTTTTGGGGAGCCATCCATGTGGAGGTATCCTGCAAGCAGGTGGACTTTGCGTGTGGGACTTGGAAGAGAAAGGTCTTGGCTGGTGACAGAGATTTGGGTGGCACATGAGCAGGCTTGGTGGCTGAGTCCCCAGCAGTCCTTCTCAAGGAGGGCATGATCTGGGGTCATCATCATTTATAGGGTGGGCAGAAGAGGGGGAGCTGAGGAAGGGAGAAGTGGAGTGATGGGGAGGACCCATGTTGCTTTGGGCAAAGGAACCATGTGTCCCAAGGAGGACAACAAGCAGTTCATGTATTCACCAGACTTAGCCACCACCTTAGCCTTTTCAAAAGTAGCTTCAGGGACAGACTCCAGGCTGCTGGAGGATTTAGGGGCATCTGCTGGGAGACTGCTGGCTTGGGGAGAGGTCATGGCCAGCCCTTATCAGCTGTGCCACTGTCACTCCTTTTTATTTCCCTTCCCCAACCGGGCAAGGACTGAAGAGAGCTGATATTGTTTCTATATGCCTTTGTGTCTCTGAACAGAGTCCATTTCATTCAGAACATCTTAGATGTGGACCTACAGTGCTCACCACGTACTATGCTCAGTATCAAGGACATCTGCTATGCCTCACACTTTGGTGGGGTACACAGTAAATCTTCAGACTGCAAATGAAGCTCGGGGCCAGATGCTGCCAGCGACCTGCCAGTGAGCGCAGGTGAATTATGATATCTCTCTAGGAGTTTTCTCATTGGCAGTGGGTGATTTTTGAAGCTCCTCCTTGTGATAAAATGTGACAATTCTATGTGACCTCTCTGCCTGCTGAAGCTGGGGGTAGGGGTGGGGAGCAGACACTTCCCAAGAGCTCAGCACTCTGGACACAAGGTAAGCATAATGGCACACCATTTAGGTGCAGGACACAACTAAAGGGACTCTACCTAACATGTGAAAATATTGCAACCTGGTTGTTTGTACCCTAACATTAACTTGAAACAGAAAAAAAAAAAAAGAACTCAGGCTGAGTGTGGTGGCTCACACCTGTAATCCTAGCACTCTGGGAAGCTGAGGCAGGTGGATTGCCTGAGCTCACGGGACCAACCTGAGCCACAGCAAGACCCTGTCTCTAAAAATAGCCAGGTGTTGTGGCAGGCACCTGTAGTCCCAGCTACTCGGGAGGCTGAGGCCAGAGAATCCCTTGAGCTCAAGAGTCTGAGGTTGCTGTGAGTTATGATGCCATAGCACTCAACCCCAAAGCGACTGAGTGAGACTCTTACAAAAAAAAAAAAAAAGAAAGAAAGAAAAAATGAACGAAGGAACAAACTTTCCACCCAAGGATCCTTCAGCTCATGGTCCTGGTAACTCAAAGTTCTCAGCCACAGGCCCCACATGCTCTGTCCCCTGCCAGCTCTCTAGCTTCACCTGGTGCCCATGCCCACTGGCTTGCTGGGCTCCAGTCATGATGGTCTTCTCTCAGACCTTGTTCTCCCCACAAGCTTTTCTGCCACAGAGCCTTGCACATGCTATCTTCCCTTTGACTAGACACCTGGCCCTGAACTCCTTGCCTGACTCCTCTTCATTCTTTACCCCTTCACTCAAACGTGACTTCTGCAGAGGCATCTTGGATCCCTGGGCAACAGTCCCCCCATGACACACCTCAGAGCACCCTGCACTGCTAACTCTTGTACAGCAGTGAAGCAAATAATTGGTTGGTTAAGGTCTGTCCAGGTCCACCCTTAGACCCGACTGACATGGGTCCCTGCCATGGGACCTTCTCTGTCTATGGCTCCCAGGATGAGGAATCTGTGGAGCCCTCTCAAAGGTGAGACCCTCCCTTTTAGACCATGCTCCCAGTATGGGGTACCCCACAATGTTCTGCCCAAATAGACATAGGCCCATTCCCTCCAAGGGTCAACTGTGTCACCAGTGGGGTGGTCAAGAAGCAGCTGGTGGCAGGAGGTATGAATGGTTTGCATACATGGACTGGAGTGTTCACACGTGAGCATGTGAACCTCTCCTTGGGGCAAGATGGCTTTGAGGGTGGGAAGATGAGGGGGCAGGCTGAGGGCCAGGTCAGCTCTCCTTATGCCAACCATCCTGGCAGGGAACTTAGATGTCAAAGAAGTTTAAATTAGAACCTGGCCCTTTAGGTCATTATGAAAGCATATCTGTCAAAGTAGGAGAATAGAACATACTTTATTTAACAGTTGTTAGCTTGATTTATAGCTTTTAAATGTCTGTACATTTGGTATGAGGTCTCCATGTACTCTTGCCCTGGCCCCGCTGGCACTGGAGGTGGGCACGAGTCAGCCTCACCTGCCAGACCAGATGTACTCTTCCTCACCCCAGGGCACAGTGCCTGGCACAGAAAAGCAGACAATAAATATTGACTGGGACAAACAAATGAGATAATCCAAGTAAAATGCCTGGCATGGTACAAATGTCCAATAAATATTAGCTGTCATTGTTGAATAAATGAACAGGTGGGTGGAGCTGGAGGCTGAGATCCATTCACTGAGGTGGCTCCTGTCTGAGGAGGGAAGGGGTAGCTGAATGCAGGGTTCACACTTCCTGGCTTGAGGTTTCATCCTCTTGCCCCCTATCCTGTAGCCTCTCCTGACTCTTCATGGCAAGGTGGGCATATTTGGCAGAGTGCCAAGAAAGGCTGGGGGCTCCTACAGTGTTTTCCCCTTCCCCCAGGAGAAAACAGCTGGGGCAGGCTCCCTCTTTCCCTTCAGAGACCTACCCCAGCCTAGACAGAACACACACAGTTTAGTCCTTTTGCTTAGCTCACAGGCCCATGCTGGAGGTTAGGGGTGGATAGATGAAAGGATTGATCCCCCTGACCTCAGGCTCTGCTGTAAGATAAGAAGAGACTTTTCTGAGGAGTCAGATCATTTACTGAACCTTGAATAGGTCACTTTGCCTCTGCAAGCCTCAGTCTCCTCATCTGTAAAATGGGATGGTGTATGGAAATGGTGCACTTCAATTGGAGGTTCAGGATATTTAGCTAACATAAGGAACCCTTGCAAAAAACACAGGTGAGTCAGGGAGGGCAGAAGCACTGAACCCGAACAGGAAACTGGTCCACAGCCAGCCTGCCAGAGGATCAGCAGGAGCCATCCCTGAAGCCTAAGGAAGGTAGGTTCAGCTGGAGGCCTGGGCAGTCATGTTTCTACAGTAGGGAAGTTGCCATAGCTGCTTCATGACTGCCACAGGACTGGTGCCCAGGGGTCTCAGTGAAGGCCTGAAGAAACTAGGAAGCCCCTCACTAAATTTCTCATTCCAGCATGGTCCCTCCCAGAAAACTCCCCCCAATACATACTCCCCCACAAGCATGGTAGACCGCTCTGTGATAGAAAACAGAATCCAATTAACCTCCAAATAGGACGTGCCCAAGGGGCGGGAGCCCGGTGGCGGTGGGGATCACATTTTGTGAACTGCCCACCAGGGGTCACCATATCCTCAGAACCAAGGAGGTACAGAAGTCACACCTGCCTGCAGACAGGTGGGAGGCGGAGGGTCTCAGAAAGTCCAGCTGGGTGACCTCCAGTGGCCCTCAGTCCCCAGTCTGCAATCAGTGAGGCGGGAAGATATCTGAGCACTGCCGCAGGATGAGCTCCACCACCTGGTTCTGGAACACCATGGTCATGGGCATGCTGGTTTCTTCTACCTCTGGCCGGAGCAATGTGGGTCCGAACACGATGGCCACACTCTGCACTGACATGCGATTCTGCTCGCCGTGCTCGATCACCCTGCAGCAGGGCGAGTGGAATCAAGCCCCAGAGCTGAAGGGAATTGTGGGGGGTCCTGCAAGAACCTGCCTCCCCACTCCCGCCCGTTTGCCCTGCTCACCGGCACAGGTGCTGGAAGAGCAGCTGCAGTGTGTCGTGGTTGGGGGCAGGCAGCGAGCGCACCAGGTCCCGTACACAGTGGCTGCGCTGGGTCTGGTCCTGCAACTCTGGGCAAAGGAAGGGTCAGGAGGGAGTTAGACCGGGAAGGAAGAGAGGGAGGGTGGGCTTGGTGAGGGGAGAGGGCTCAGAGCCCAGCTGAGTGGGTGGCCCAAGGCAGGACAGCCTCACCCCTCCCCTATCTGCCCCCATCTCCCACAGGTGCTCACTGATGGCCGCGATGAACTTGCGGAAATGAGAGAAGGGGAAGAGGGGCTCCGGCAGCTCCCGAAAGAAGAGCTTCAGAGCGCCGGTGATGACATGCACGTCCTCCCAGCGCCCGTCGTCCAGATCCAGGCGCTCATCTGCAGCCGGAGGAAGGGAGGAGGTCAGTGCCCCTTTGCGCCCTGAGGCCCTGGGGGGTGGGGGGGAATAGGGGACAGGCCTCACCGTGGTCCACTTTGTAGCGCAGCTTCTGGATGGTGGCCAGGTTTCCACTGATGCGGTACAGCCCGTCGATGTCCAGCCCTGGGGCAGAAAGAGGCTCTAGCTCCGGGTTGGGTTGAGTGGGGCGGGGCGGGGCGGGGTTGGGCGAGGCTGACGCTCCTACTGTGATACCTACTCAGGGCCTTCCGTTCTTTCCACTCAACCCAGCACCCACCCAGTGGTCTCCATCCTGTGGTCCTGGCAGGAGGCTCTTGGGCACCCGAATGCCCCGCCCAGCACGCCGCCCCACCTACCGCGGGCCTCGACTGTACGGATGCACTGCTGCACAAAGCGGGGGACCCGGCTCCGCTCGCGCTCGCACAGCGCGGCCAGCGCGCAGCCGAACACCTGGTCTGGGGGAGAGGCTCGTCAGCACCGCCCAGCGGCCGTCCGGCCCTGCCCTGCGCCGCCTAGGCCACCCGAGCCACCCGTGGCTGCGTATCCCGGTACCTTTGATATAGCCCTTCTCCCGCAGCGACTGCAGCGTGGGCCGCCTCTGGAGGAACTTGCGAAGCTTCTGTCGGACCTTGCTTAGGTCGCTTTCCAGGCCCCCGGGACCCAGAGCGGGGGCTCCTGTGGCAGGAGGAAGTGGGACTGTGTGAATCAGATGTTGGCATCTGTTTGTTGGTCTAGCAGGTTCCAGAGGGCAGTCATCACCTTCCAAGAGAGGTCTCCTGGGAAGGTCTCTCTGATTCCCCCTGTTCCCCCTACCCCCGCTATGTGCCACCTGTACTCAGTCGCACATCATCCTCTTTCTCCTGCCAGCTTCCCAGGCGCTCACTGGACCCAAAGTCCACGTTGCCCATCTCGTTCTCCTCCTCCGGGGGCAAGTCTGCGGACTGGAATCACACAGTTTCAGAGAGGCAGGGCCTTGGGTCAGCGGGGGCTCCTTTCTGGGATGGGGCGAGGGGCCTGAAATGCCTTCCCAGCAGGCATGCCCCCCCCCAAACCCATCTCTCTTTCCTTAACCAAATTAACTCTGCTCACCTCTGCTATGGAACCTCAGAACACTAGCCTCCCTTAGCTGCCTGGAGCCCTAATGGTGTTGGAACCAGTCATCCTGTTCTCCCCTACCCACCTTCCAGTGCCTGGCCCCCTCTTCGTGTATTTTCCTCAGCTCCTGTGGTGCACACCATTAGGTCAGCGTTTCTCAGTATGTGGCTCCCAGTTCCGAGTTTCTAACTCCCACTAGGGCCAGAGCACTATCAATAACTGCACCAACATCACCTCCTTGGCTCTGAATTCCTACCTCTATCACAATTGCACTCAGTGGCTTGGCGCCCATAGCACAGTGGTTATGGAGCCAGCCACATACACTGAGGCTGGCAGGTTCCAACCCAGCTCAGGCCAGCTAAACAGCAATGACAACAACAACAACAACAACAACAACAACAACAAATAGCTGGGTGTTGTGGCAGGCGCCTGTAGTTCCAGCTACTTGGGAGGCTGAGGCAAGAGAATGGGTTGCTGTGAGCTATGATGCCACAGCACTCTACCCAGGGCAACATAGTGAGACTCTGTCTCAAACAAACAAACAAAGAAAGAAAAATAACCCCAGAAAACTGCACCCGGTGTTGGTTCATATGGAATTATGAGTCAAAAAGCCCCAGGTCATTTCCAGTTCACTAGTTGCCAGAAGGGACCTGCCATATCTCTACTTACACCATTGATATTTTGAAACTAAGAAATGGCAGACTCCTGAAATCAATATTTTTAAACTTTACCTTCTAGTTTCAGCCTGCCCATTCCAGCCTGAAGCTGGTCCCCAGAATATTTACTTTTCCTCCTGCCTCCCTTGAAGTGGGAAATTCCTCTACGATGATATGCCCCTACCCTTACCTGGGCCACCCCAGGGCTGGATTTACAGACTCACAGAAGGCAGTTTCTTTAGCAGCTTATTCTGACATCCCAGTCACGTAGGGAGTGACACTTACCCACTGGTGCCACAGAGCTAGCTCTCTGTGCCCCCTATGGGACACAGATGCCCTCCACAATAGCTGGCCACTCCTCCCCACTGGCCCGAGTGCCCTCAGGCTCTGCTTACCAGCTCCTGGATGCCCTGGGCAATGGCCTTGTGCCAGGTGCTGATGATGGCCTCTGAGTCGTGCTGGATCAGGTACTCCGAGCCATCTCGGCTCCGTAGCTGGAGGGATACAAGTCACTGGGTCATCTCTGGTTCCCTGGGTCTTCCCTGAGGGTTGACCCTGAGAAGGGTGAGTACAGAGATGAAGGAGATCTGTCTTTACCCCCAGTAACTTAGAGCCTAACGGAGCCAGGGCCTCACTTAAAGCAGTGGGTGATCGCTTCTCTGTGTCACAGATGACCAAACTGAGGCATGGTAATACAGCTAGTGGTTGTACAGATCTGTACATGGAGTACAGATCTTCATGGCTCAACTGTCTGCTGCATTTTCCCTGCCTTATCCCACCATGGGCCACGGGCCATGGCAGGCCTCACCCAGAACACTGGCCTGCAGAAAACCAAGGGAAAGAAATTTGCTATGGGAGAGCCCAGCCACTAGAAGGAACAGAGAAGGAAATGCAGGGAGTAAGGATTTGAAAGCAGATCACAGGTGATCCCAGAGATAGTGAGTGCTCCCCCCCCCCAGCCCTCTCTCATATGCATACGGAGGACCTAGAGTGCTGTCCTACCCACTTTTTGCAGCCAGGAGTCCCCACCCTCTCTCTCCCACACTCCAGCCTGGGCAACACATTCTCTTTCAGCCCACTTCATTGAGAAGCTTAAATTAAACAAACACTGGAGGGAAACTTGCTACAAGCCTGATGCTCAAAGCCCTTTCTCAGTGGATGGCAGCTTGGATGGGTCCCTGGTCAACCTCTGGCTCTGAGGACCAAACAGTCCAGGTTAATGTGAATGCTGGGCTGTGGCAGCTCACACCAACCCAGCCCTTTAGGTTGAGTGACAGAGGCAGCAGAAACGGTCTCAAACGGGGAACACCTTCTAGAATCAGAGAGCACTGTTTTTTGGCCACCCTCCTTTTAAACTTATACATAAAAACTAGTTAAACTGCTTTACAAATGGAAGAAAAGACAAATGAAAAAGAAAAGAAAAACATGCCCTTGAAGATACTAGAGACCCTTCAGAGGCAGCCCCCTCAACCCTGGTGGGGATCACCCCAAAGAACAGTCTCACACCACTTCCATATTATTTTTGGAAGCTCTCTCAAAACACAACCAGTTCACATGTGAAAGTTTCATACAGAAGTCAGAGCTGTATTACTACACAGCAATGTATTTCACAAAACATGCATCCTGTTGAACCCACAGGCAAACTGAGTTCTAGCGGCTCTTAGGGGGACTGATACTGAAATTTTCTGTGGCTAGGGGTCCTCAGGAAGACCTGCTGTGCTAAGAGTTAGGAAGAAGCTTTGACCCTGGGGGTAGGCTTTATTATTATTTTGTCAACAAGAGCCACATAACTGAGAGGACTTCTCTTTTCACCTTAGCTACTAGGAAAACTGGAGGCAACTTTTTTCTACCACCACTGCCTTGGCACCTGGATATCATGTGCCCCTAATTCCGCTCCACCTTCAGCCTGTCTTTCACTTGTTTTGCCTGGTCCTAGTTCTACTAGTTTACCACATGTGTTTTTGTTGTAACCTGTCTCAAAATATAGGGACTGAGGTGAAAGGAAGGAATAGTTTAAAATAAGACAGCACATGGACAGTGAAGGGCGTGGCACTGGGAGGACCCTTGCCTATGTCTTCTCTCCCTTCTCCCTTCCTGCTGGGGAGGCTCAGAGGTGTGTCCACTGTCCTGGCTTATTCACTGCGAACCCAGTCTAGCCAGAAGCTGGGCTCTGGGCCAGGGGCAGGGGCAGGGACCTGGGGAAAAAGAGCAGGTTTCCCAGCCCAGCCTGTCAGAGTAAGCAGCCAGGGACCAGGAGGTCCCTGTTTCAGGCTGGGATGAGGGTTGACATTCTAGGTGGGACAAAGTTCCATCTCCCAGAGACCTTTACTTCTCACCATCCTCCAGGGCAAGAACTGTTAACTCCACTTCTGGAGAGGGAACTGCAAAACCCATGATGCCAGAAAGCCTGGACTGTTCCCTGACATGGGGCCAGCTTTGGCCTTGAGCCCTGAGATTTCTAGCTCCAACTTTTTCCAGGTCCTCCTTCTTGGGGCTTGACTGAGGGCCCCTGGACATTAGGAAGCCCCTCCCCTCCTTCCCCCAATCCCACCACTCACCTCCAGCACATTCTTCTTGCTGGATTTATCTTTGGGTGCCCAGGACAGAGAGGCTCCCTTCAGCTCTACTGTGTACTCAGGGGTGGAGAGCTTGGAAGGCTGCCTCTGTGGGACAGGGAGGGTTTGGGGCAGGGTCACAAGAAGCCCTCAGGTCAGATGGGCCTGCTATAGCACCCTGGCTCTAGGGACATGATTGGGGTCACTGGTGTGGCCAGGCAAGAGCTCTAAGTAAAAGAATCCCAAGGGTTCCTAGAACTGAGAGATCCTGCTGTCTGGCTTGTCCATTGCTGTCTGCCCATACAGGAGAGGAAGGAAGGAGCAGAGCCTCCATCCCCGTAAGCAGGAGTGTTTAGCCCTTCCTCCCCCATCCTTCCTATCCTCCAGCCTGGGGCTGTCCACTCTCAGAGATTGCTCTCCATCCCCAAGGTGGCCGCAATTGCTTGTCCTGGGATTGAATCTGCTGTCATCACTTGTTCCTTGCCAAAGCCCAACTCCTTTGGCACTCATGCACCTATCTCAGGCTGGTCTTTTCTAAGCCAGAGCAGATGAGAACAGACAGGGTAGTCCCTGCCCTGGGGGGCTGGGCCTTACCAAGCCACCCGAAGCTGAGGTCTTTGAGTCCTTGAAGAATGTCAGCACACCACCCTCCAGCACTGTCCATGAGGCACTCCAGTGCTTCTTCCTGTATAGGTGTGGGAAGCAGAGTTGGGCAGGACTTAGATTTTGTCCTAGGCTGAGGCCCCCTTGTCATCCCCAGGAGTAGGACACAGAGCTTAGGAACACAGCCTAGGGCACCTGACTCTGAGGGGTGGACTCCCAAATCTAACACTTGGTGACCAAGTGACTTCGGGCAAATCACTTTAATCTCTCAGTGCCTCAGTTTCCTCACAGGACCTCTTATGAAGTCACTACGAAGAATAGGGAGAGTCTTGGCACATGGGAAGAGAATGTTATCTCTAAAGCCCACCCTGCCCTGGTCTAGGTGCAGATGGGTCCTTACCGGAGCCGCTTTCCCTTGTCCACTGTCCTGGTGCGATGGAGCACCCCTGCCTTGTCCAGTGTCTTGATCTAAGAGACAGGAAGGGAAAGAGGGGATAGTTCTGAGGGTGAACCATGGGGACGGTAAGGGGGAGGCAGGAGCTAGTTTTCCCTCAGTCTCACTCCCCACAGGCTGAGCCTGGATCGTCACCAGCTCAGCAGCCCACAGCAGCAGTCACAGGAGAGATTTTCTCCCAATTGCAAACCTCACTCACCCCTGGGAGGTAGTGCTGGGATCTATGGAGGAGACAGATGTGTCTCACCCAGTCCTTGCCCCCAGAATCTCCAGAAATCTATTTCTTTTGGGGCAGTCCTGCCAGGGCCTTCATGCCAACCCTGTTACCTTTTCCTCTGGGGGGCTGGCCTGGGCTGGAGTGTCACTGTCTTGGCCAGATTTGTGGATGCTTCGAGGGGCAGGGACAGGGACCTAGAGAAAAAAGAGCCTGTCATATATAGTCTCTTCCTCTCTCTCTAGCATTCTCCTTTCTCCAGTTGTTTACCTGGGGCAGCTCCCACTGGACGGAAGAGTCCTCTGGGTTGTAGAAATATGGCTTCCCGTGCTGGTCCTCCAACTTTACCCACTGTGGGGAGAGGAGTGATCAGGGCCCCTGCTCAGCTCGTGAGAGAAGAAAAGGTTCCCTCCAAGCAGGGTCCAGGACAGCACCAGGGAGCTTTGAGGGGTAGATGCAGGTGACTCCATGTCTTGGGCTGGCTTAGGGTCCTCGTGGGAGCTGCAGTTTAGAGTACTAAGGGGAACTACTAGTAAAGAAAGTTGAGGGATGCAAACCCGTGGCTGACTGGGTCCATCTACCCACTGCCCCTACCTGCTCTTGGGTGAAGTGGTTGGTATAAAGCGTCTGCTTGTCCTGGCTGATGTGACAAGACCAGCCGGGGGGTGTGGTCAAGGGGGGTGAGGTGGGGCCGGGCTCACCAAGGGAGCCCACGGGGGAATAATCTTCCTCTGGGTAACTTGTCAGCAACTCGGGGTAGTCCGTCTCGGGGGTGGGGGGCTGCAAGGATCAGAAGGTGGAGTCAGAGGCTCTCAGTGCCAGTGCTGCCTCATGGCCCCCTCTTTTTGTACCAGACCCACCCTCATTCCCCTGGGTCCTTGGGGCTGCGTGGAGCACGAGGCTTAGCCAGTTCTCAGAGATAGCCCCGCCCACTCTGGCTCATCCCATCCTCTGGCCAGTGGTGCTGTGAGAAGCAGGAGGTGGGGCCAGAGGCTCTCAGGGATAGCCCCGCCCCTCACCCTCGGGTCTCTGGGAAGCAGGAGGCGGGGCCAGAGAGCTCCCAGATGTAGCCTCGCCCACCCAGGCCCTGCCCCGACCTTTGGACCCCGGGCTGTGGGAAACAGGAGGTGGGGTTAGAGGGATCTCAGAGATAGCCTCGCCCTCGCCATTCCTGGTGGGGTCTAGGTGAAGCAGGAGGCAGGGCCGAGGGGTTTTAAGAGGTCGTCCAGCCTCTCACCCTCTGGTCCCTGGGGCTGCCAGGGCTCAGGCTGGGTTGCATCTCCAGCTCGTCCTCAAGCTCGTCTTCCCAGGCTCTCTCTCCCGTCAGGGGGTTGTAGAAGAACACCCTGCGGCTCTCCTCATCCCAGTATTGGCCCCAGTCGGTGTCTAGGCTCTCGTGGCTGCCCACCGAGGCCGGGGAGGTGGCAGGGCTAGCGGCACTCTCTGCAGCCTCGAAGGGCGACTCCCAGGTTGTCACGCCCGTGTCTGGGTTGTAGTAGTAGGGGCGCCCGGTGCCAGCATCGGTGTGTGTCTCCCACACCGGGCTGGGCTGAGGGGTCTTGGCCGTGTCCGGCGAAGTGGCCCGAGGCTGCCTCTCTATGTTCGCATACACGGGCTCTGCGGGTTCATCCACCTATGGGAGGAGGAAGGGTACCGGACTTTCAGAGGACCCGTGGGGTCACACAGTCCTGACTCACTACTTGCCACTTGACGACCTTAAGAAAGTCACACTGCCATCCTACCTCAGTTTCCCCAGGTATAAAATGTCTGCTCTGCCCATTACAGAAATTGTAGTGAAGAGAAAATGCGATGGCTCACACCTGTAATCCTAGCACTCTGGGAGTGGGAGGTGGGTGGATAGCTTGAGCTCAAGTTCCAGACTAGCCTGAGCAAAAAGCAAGACTCCACCTCTACTAAGAATAGAAAAAAACTGAGGCAAGAGAATTGCTTGAGCTCAAGAGTTAGAGGTGGTTGTGCTATGACACCATGGCACTCTACCCAGGGCAACAGATTGAGACTCTCTCAAAAAAAGAAAAAAAGAGAGAGAGAGATAATAAGGAAACGTTTTTGAAAATGTTTTTTAAAGTATTTAGTGCCCTAGATGGATATTTATTAACAAGAATAGAATACCAGGTGGCACCTGTGGCTCAGTGAGTAGGGTGCCGGCCCCATATACTGAGGGTGTTTGGTTCAAACCCGGCCCCAGACAAACTGCAACAAAAAAATAGCCAGGCATTGTGGCAGGCGCCTGTAATCCCAGCTAGTGGGGAGGCAAGATAATCACCTAAGCCTAGGAGTTGGAGGTTGCTGTGAGCTGTGACACCAGACTTTATCTCTAAAAAAAAAGAAAGAAAGAAAGAAAGAAAAACAAAAAAACCAATAATAGAATACCAATAACCCAGATCTCACCACTATGCACTCACAGAGGCAAGTAAGATGTTGGGCAGTAACAGAGAAGTGGCCTGGGACCCACATTTTTGTGGTCCCCATCCAGAGCCCTGTGCATTCTATAGTCCCTAGTAAAAGCTCCCACCCCCTCTTTCCCTCCCAGTTAGAAAGCGCTGAGTTTGGAATAAAAATAGCCTCTGGATTTGGGGCTAGAATTTTTCAATGTGGAATTTGCAGGTGTCAGAATCAATTCCAGATGAGAGAGAGAGCTGATAGCCAGATGGGTTAGAAAATGAACAGGCAAAGACAGGTATAGCCCTGTTCCCCTCCAAAAGAAGTGAGGGCGGCTGCAGGGTTCAGTCCCCCAGAGTGTGAGATTGGTCATGTTTACCACATGATTCACACCTCAGGACTCCCTGCTGGCTGCAGGGCAAGGTCTAAGTCCTTAACCAGGCACAGGAGGCCACTACTGCCTGCCTGTGCTTCTACCCTATTTCCTGCCACTCCTTGCCCCTTGCCTTGAACTTTAAGCTCCAGTAGCACCAGTTGCTAGAGGTCCCCGCCCTTTGCTGTGTCTCCTGCAGGTCTGGTTCATTTACAGCCTGCCCTGTCCTGTTTCTGCCCCTTTCATATCTGGTTCAGGACTCAGCTCAGGTGCCATGTTCAAAACCTTTCCTGAGATTCCGCCCACGTACCACCACACTTGTGGCCCAGTACCCTCAGGCCACCAGAGGGATAGATAACTACATTATTTAACCCCAGGCAGCAGAACAGCATTCAGGGATTAATACTGTTCTCTAAGAATACATAATGCCCCAGGGAAAAATTTTGTGTTTTTAGAAACCTTCCAAAATGCTAACAGAGGTTCCTCTCTGAGCAGTATGATCATAGCAATTATATTTATGTTTTGTTTCTTCTTCAAACTTCTCTGCAGCCTCAAAATTTCATACAATAAAACGTTTAGAAAATCCTAGAAGTTCCTCTATTAACTGTGACATGTTCACTAAGCTCTAAACTCCTCAAGGGGGAAGCATATCCTGCTAAGTTAGCCTCTGCCTGGGTCTTAGGCAGGAGCCTGAAAAAAACATTCATTCGTTTTTTCAGCAAACTGATGCGAAAAAAAGAGAGAGAGAGAGAAGAAAAACATCCATTCGTCCAACAAAGATGTGCCTGCTCTGGGTCAGGGACTATTCCAGGCAGTGAACAAATGGACACAAATCCCTGTCCAGGTGGGGCTGACTCTCGAGTTCACATGAGTGTAAATGGTGGTGTCAGGGGCTGATAAGTGAATGCATGGCATGCCAGCGATGATCACTGCTCAGCAGGAAAGCAAAAACAGTCAAAGCAGGGGCATGACAGTGTCAGACACTGTGCTGGTCTCAGGTACACCAGGCAGGGAGAGCTGGGGACACCAGCCTATCAGTTCCTCACTCCTACTCCTTCCCCTAACCCAGTGGTTCTCAACCTATAGGTCACGACTCCTTTGGGGGTCGAACAGCCCTTTCACAGGGGTCCCCTAAATACATCCTGCATATCAGATATTTACATTATGATTCATAATAGTAGCAAAATTACAGTTATCAAGTAGCAATGAAAATAATTTTATGGTTGGGGGTCATCACACGTGAGGAACTGTATTAAAGGGTCATGGCATTAGGAAGGTTGAGAACCACTGCCCTAACCCTTCCAGGCTCCTGTGTTTCAGAGATGGGACCCTCCATGCCACTTCCTCTTTTTTTTTTTTTTTTTTTTTGAGACAGAGCCTCAAGCTGTCCCCCTGGGTAGAGTGCTGTAGCATCACAGCTCACAGCAACCTCCAACTCCTGGGCTCAAGCAAGTCTCCTGCCTCTGCCTCCCAAGTAGCTGGGACCACAGGTCCCAGCCACAACACCTGGCTATTTTTTTGGTTGTAGCCCTCATTGTTGTTTGGTGGGCCTGGGCTGGATTCGAACCCGCCACCTTAGGCGTATGTGGCTGGCGCCTTAGCCACTTGAGCCGCAGGTGCCGAGCCCCACTTCCTCTTTTTCTCTCCCTACCATGGCCCTCAGGTGCCATGTGGCAGTTCAACCACAGTAGGCTACTCACCACTCCCAGCACAAAAGGCATCTTCCTACCTCCGTGCCTTGCTCCAGCTGCTCCCATGGCTCCCTCAGCCTGGAATTTCCTCCTCTCACCCCTGCCTGCCCAGACCCTGCTCCTCCAAGGCACTGAGTTCATAAGTCTCTCTGGGGAGGGGCTTAACTGCTGGCACTCTGCTCATCAGAGCCCAGTGGCATTCTGCCTTGCCGGTCAGTTGTCTACCTGTCTGCCCACCTTCTCTGCCCCCAAAGGCAGGATTTTCTTGAAACCAAGACCCAAGATGATGCAGCTGATTCCATTTGTCCCCTAGAAGCTGGCCCAATATCCCAGAGCAGACAGCAGAACTGCTCCAAACACTTAACTGCTTGAGTATACAATTCAACCTCATGCCAAAATTCAGCAACAAACACACAAATACACCTGACACTATAGAAGAGACAGGGTGAGCTCTGGGCAAGAATTTCCTGAGAATGAAGGTTTGAACTACAGAAACTAAGAGACTTCTTGGGAGGTCAGGATGGAAGCAGGGGATAGAGGAAGGGGGATGAACCAGACACACCTCCTACCTACCCCAGTTAGACTCACTGAGTCAGTGGCCTTTCCTATCCCTGGGGCAGGGGTTGCAAGGGCCCATGGGAGGTAGATGAGCCAATGAGGAAGCTGGGCTCTTTGGAACAGAGATTGTCACCTGGCAGACTACAGGCCATGGCTCTGAGTCCATAGGGGTTCCCAAGCTGATGGGGCTGATGGGACTTACACACAGGAATATCCCTACTAGGCACAGAGGAGATTTGATAGGGGGGAAGTTCAGTTCCCCAGCATGATGGGGCTGTCAGAAGGAAGAGAAGATGCACCTGCACCCCTCTGAAGGAAGCATTTGGAGGACTGGGGCTGCCTCAGACACAGGCCGCTTCTGGGGTAGTCAGGGGCCCTTGCTGGAGGTGGCAAACAGAGTCCACGTCCTGCTGGGGATTCTACAGCCCTCCACAGGGGCTGAGCTGCAGCATTGTTGAGATCCTTTCAACTCTAGAACTCTCCATAGACCCCCACAGTGCTAAGATAGAGCTGTGTTCCTCTTTCAGCAGAAGCTCAGCTGGGTTCTGACCAGCTCCTGGAGACCAGAGCTGGGGCTAGGTCCTCTACACCCTCCAGCCTTCAAGTGGTTACAGGAGGACCTGACACCCCTGCCCCAGCTCATGCAGGTCCAGACAAGACCCAGATGCAGCCATAAATAGAGACCTCACTCTTAAGCTTTTGGGTCATATCCTAGAGACAAGAGGTCTCTCCACCTCAGGCCAAAGCATGAGCCAAAAGGGACCTTGGTTCTTGCCACACTAGACTGCCAGTACCCCAAGCACTTCCTCACCGTAGCATGTCCCTTGTCTCTACTTCCCTCCCCTGTCCACAAGCAGGTAGCACCGATGCCTTTCTTGCCCAAACTGACCACCTCTCAGATAGGCTGGGCCTCTGAGAAAAAAAATAAAAGATGAGATGAACCCCAATCTCCAGAAGACTCCCTGCTCTGAGCCCCAGCTCACCCAGCTCCTAAGAGAAGACCCCAGAGGTCCCTCTGCTACCCCTAAAGCCAGCGTCCCCCACCTGTGTCCGCAGGGTCCGACTCTGCCTCCTGGTCAGTTTGGCGATCATGTCTACCATCTCAGCCCCTCTGAGCCACTGGGACGGAGCCCTGGGAAGATTTGGGGGTGGAGCACAAGGGCACAACCCCAGGGCTGGCACAGGGCGACAGGGAAACAAGAAGTTGCCTTGAGATGGCGGGAGGCTGAGACTCCAGCCCATTTCCTGTCAGGGCTGCGGAAGTGAGCACTGCCTGAGACAGAGGCTGCCTGAGACAAGGCGGGTGGGTGCAGGGCCTCAGGTTGGGGATAGTTTATGCTTCCAGAAACACCACTGGCTGTCCCATTTGATTCTCTGGTGACTGATGAACTCTGACTGCCAGGCCCAGATACAGCCACAAGAATCTGCTGGGGAAGGGTGTGCTGCGTGGATGGGGCAGGCAGAGGGGCACCCACCACCTGCCACTGAGTGGCAGGACAGGGCTGGCCTAGAGTAGCTCCTGGGGCGGAAACAGGACAATGAGAGGCTATCAACTCCCCTAAGGCCCCCGGAGGATGTGATGGGAAAGAGGAAGCTTGTGGGGGCAGGGGAGGGGTTCCCAAAGAGGAAGGGGTCTGGACAGATGTGGTATCAGAAGGAACTAGTGTCTGGATCCTGCCAGCCATGCAGAGGACAGGAGGGATTCTGACCACACCACTATCTGCCCGCCTGACTGCCTGGGTCTGTCTCCTCCAGACTCGGTCACCAAGGCACTGTACAAGCATGTGCATGGCCCTCCCCTATTCTGTAAAGACCCAGAGGAGGGGCAGGCACCAGCTGCCCCTCCTTACTGAGGTCAGATCTTTCTCCTGGCCTCCCCTTCCTTCACTCTGTCATTCAGCTCCCAGCCATGCATAGTGGACACAAGCACTGAGTGAGAAGCTGTGGCCCCTCCACCAAACCTTTGGGGACCATCTTATCCCTCCTGCCCCCTACCAGAGGGGCTTCCTCCCCAGCCCCAAGGGCCAGGCAGCAAGCTGCCAACCTACTCCCCCATCAAGGGCCACAACCCTCCCAGCTCAGGCTCTGACCTCACCCTCTCACCTTCAGGCCCCTTCTTCCATTTTAGTGATCCTTTTGTTCCCTCATTCTCCCTTCTCCCCAGCCCACGTCCCCTAGGCTCCCCCTCTCTTGTACCCACTAGGGGTTCAGAACAAGGACACCCAAGTAGAGCCAGGTATGGTGTGGATTTGGGGTGGGAGACACCTGGTGAGGACACACTGAAAGCAAGTCTGGGCCCCACGCCCTACTCTGCCCTGGAAACTGTGATATCCCTCGCCACCCCAACCCCTGTGCCCTGCTCAGAAATCCAGATCCCAGGTGCAGACTAATCCCCTCCTATACACACACACACACACACATGTGCACCCCATGGGTCACCAAGACAGATGCAGCCAGGCCCAGAAGCAGGAATAGCCTCTGTAAATTCCAGTCCGTGCAGCCAAAAACTCTGAGCCCTCAGGGAGGAGCTGGGGGTAGGTGGGAGAGAGGGCAGGTGTGGAAGGTGGACTAGGCGGGCAGGGCCTCCCTGTGGCAGGAACCAGTCAGTGTGTGAGGCTGGGACCACAGAACTGGCAGCCAACATCTCACCTGCTCTCTTCCCTGCCAGAGGTCAGGTCCACATGACTGGTTCCCGCCTGCACTGCAGGTACTGAGAAACTTACACGGGTCCGGCCTGTTCTTGGTCATAGAGGGTACCTCCTAGACTCCATCTGGGCCTCTCCTCCAGAGAGAGGAGGTGATGACCACAGGGCTCCCCAGTGGGGTCCTCCACCCTCAACCACACCCTCTTGCCTCTGAAAGGTACATGCAGAGGAGGGGAGTGGCAGGGGACGTACCAGAACAACCAGCTGCACAACACATCTGACCTCACCCTCCCTTCCCCCTAGGAAGGGCTGGGGCAGGAGCAGGTGTACTAGAAAATCCTATCCTCTGGGGCTACAGGCAAAAGAAATGCCCCTACACAAATCCAGCCCCTGCCAAACTGCAACAACAATAACAAAAAATAATCAGGTGTTGTGGCAGGTGCCTGTAGTCCCAGCTACTCGGGAGGGTGAGGCAAGAGAATCGCCTAAGCCCAGGAGTTGGAGGTTGCTGTGCGCTGTGGCCACCATGGCACTCTACTGAGGGCGATAAAGTGAGACTCTGAAAGAAAGAAAGAAAGAAAAGAAAGAAAAGAAAGAAAAGAAAGAAAAGAAAAGAAAGAAAGAAAGAAAGAAAGAAAGAAAGAAAGAAAGAAAGAAAGAAAGAAAGAAAGAAAGAAAGAAAGAAATGCCCCTACACCAGGGACTTGGCCCTAGGACTGGCTCAGAGGGCAGTTGAGGGGACATGACCCCCCCCACCCCGTTGACTCAGTAGCTTGCTGTGTGCCACTCGGGCTGGGTGGAGGGAGAGCAGGAAGGAATCGTAAGCTTTGTCTCAAGGAGCTCAACGGTGTTCACAGGATGGGTCCTTCCCCTGGCTGCACCTAGTCCAGCCAGGACAGAGGCTGGTCTCCCTCTGTCCACCCCAGCCTGGCTTGGAGCTATCCATTTACCCATGTGTGGGGCTGGGGGTGATGCTGCAGGGTTGTGGTCCTCAGGCCTCACAGTATTCGCCTAGCTCAGCCCTGAGATCCTGATGGAACTGTCTTGGGCTGGGGCCTGGGCAAAGTATTTTTTTTTTTAGTGATGGGGTCTCACTATGTTGTCCAGGTTGGAGTGCAGTGGCTATTCACAGGTGCAATCCCACTACTGATCAGCACAGGAGTTTTGACCTGCTCTCCACTTCTGACCCCTCCTTAGACAACCTGGTGGCCCCTTGCTCCTGGGAGGTCACCACGTTGATGCCGAATTTAGTGCGGACACCAGATTAGCATGACAGCCCAGAATTCCTGGACTCAAGTGATCCTCCTGTCTCAGCCTCTGGAGTAGCTGGGACTACAGGTGTGCACCACTGTATCTGGCACAAAATATTTTAAGGGTCCTCAGGAGATTCAACAGTGCAGCCCAAGTGAGGCGCCAAGGATCAAAGTAATCTTATCACAGGGATGTAGCAGGAGATTCCAAACATAATGGCTTTAAGTGAGATTCTTCTCTGGGGCTTAGGACAGAAGCATGAGTTGATTAAAAGGAAACAGGAGTAGAGTAGGAGTCCAGAGACTGGGGTTCTTGTGTAGATGCTGCTTCTACTTCTCTCTGAACAACCACTTGAATTTCTGGGTCTCGGTTTCTTTATCTGTAGATGGGGGCTACCATCCCTGCTCCCTCACAGGGCCGGTTTCTGTGAAAGAGTCGAGTAGACCCTGGGTTCCCACACCCACAGGCACGTGGGGAAAAGCAGGGCTGCATTTCTGCTTTTCTGACTTCGGGTTTTAATAGGGTGCCCTAGGCCTTGGACTCTGCCCCCAGCCTCTGGGTGACCTCGTGGGGCTGCCTGCCTTGCTTGCTCCTCCAGGGCAGGGGGACCTGGAGGTGGGGCCCCTTCACCGGCTCACAGTAAAATGGTGGAGCCCCAGCAGGGCCCACAGGGGCCAGAGGGGTCAGAAACAGTCTCTAAAGGAACCTAGGTGTATGTGGCTGGCACCCTACTCACTGAGCAATGGGCACCAAGCTGGGTCTCTCCATCTTAAAAAGAAAAAGTATGCTCCCTAGACCGGGCTCTGAACCCTCTTTTAACAACTTCTCTGTCCTCTCACTTAGACACCAGCTCACTATTTGGAAGGCCTTCCACACTCCCTTGATGACAGATCTGGTCCTCCCGTGGCCTGACTTCTCTCCAGTGTCACTCCTGACAATTCTCTCCTTCTTCGTTTCCCTCCTCTTCCTCTGCTGCTCCTTCTCAGCTCTGTGTGCTGGGGCCCCACCACCTCTGCTGTGACCTCAGTGCGGGGTGTCTCACCTTGCTTCTCACCCTGCCGCCTGGGAGAGCGTGACCGGCTGTAGGTCACCGACTCGCAACTCCTCTTTAGGCTCATGTATCCAACTGCTGCCTGGATGTCCTTTGTAGGCCTTGAAGGATGTCCAAAATCAAATTCTCTCCTTCCCCCATGTCAGCATTATCTGTTACTCAGGCAGAGTCATCCTTAACTCCGGTTTCCTTAGCATCATCTGTCGCTAAGCCCCAGTGATCTGGCCCAAGCCTTGCAGACCTACCAGTTCACAGGTAACACAGGAGTTAGGACAGGGAAACGCTGCCACGAGGAAGCCAATGTACATGAGAGACATTCCAGGGCACAACTGGTCTGGTCTCTTGAACAAGTCAGTCTCAAGGCAGAAGGAAAGGGTGTGGGGGGAGGTGTTCAGAAGAGATTAAAGAGACAACCAGAAGCAAGGCATGACATTGGCCTGGATCCTGCTTCAAACACAAACCAGCTGAGAGACAAAGAGAGATTTTAGGACAATGGAGGAAATATGACTATAGCCTCGGTCTCAGACAACATTCAGGAATGAATGTTAATTTTGTTAACTATAGGCTCGGCGCCTGTGGCTCAAGCGGCTAAGGTGCCAGCCACATACACCTAAGGTGGTGGGTTCGAATCCCCAGCCCGGGCCCGCCAAACAACAATGATGGCTGCAACCAAAAAGTAGCCGGGCGTTGTGGCGGGCGCCTGTGGTCCCAGCTACTTGGAAGGTGGAGGCAGGAGACTTGCTTGAGCCCAGGAGTTGGAGGTTGCTATGAGCTGTGATGCCATGGCACTCTACCCAGGGGGATAGCTTGAGGCTCTGTCTCCAAAAAAAAAAAAACAAAAACAAAAAAAAATTTTGTTAGCTATAATAATGGAAGGGTGGTTATGAAAATCAAACATTACTTTTCAGAGATGGGTGGGTGCTGAAGTTTTCAGGGGTGAAATAGGATGTCTGGAATTTATAATTCCTCAGCAGAAAATAAGTAAACAATAAAAATAAACATGGCAAATATTGTTATATCTAGGTGACAGGTATAATCGTATTCATTTTATGAAAACATTCTTTGTGACCAATCTGAGCAAGAGTAAGATCCTGTCTCTATAAAAAATAGAAAAAAAACCCCATTCACACATGGTGGTTCACACCTGTAATCCTAGCACTTGGGAGGCTGAGGCAGGTGGATTGCTGAGCTCACAGGTTTGAGACCAGCCTAAGCCAGAGCAAGACCTTGTCTCTAAAATAGCCAGGTGTTGTGGCAGGCACCTATAGTCCTAGCTACTCGGGAGGCTGAGGCAAGAGAATTGCTTGCGCCTAGGCGTTTGAGGTTGCTGTGAGCTATGATGCCAAGCACTCTATTGGTGGTGACAAAGTGAGACTCTTCTCAAAAAAAAAAAAAAAAAGAAAGAAAGAAAAAATTAACTGGGCATGGTGGTGCCCACCTGTAATCCCAGCTACTGGGGAGGCTGAAGCGGGAGGATCACTTGAGCCAAGGAGTTTGAGGTTGCTGTGAGCTATGATAACACTACTGCCTGCACTCTAGCCTGGGTGACAGAGCGACATGTTGTCTCAAAAAAAAAATTCTTTTTACTTACCTGTACATTTGAAAAATTTCATAATAAAAACCAAAAAAAAAAAAACCCTCTGAAACTTTTTTACTATTCTCCATCCTCACTGTTACTACTCCAATGGTACACGTTCACTACGATTACTCATCTGGAAACAAACTTGCCCTTCTGGCTCTCCCATACCCTGATTTGTCACAGACAAAGTAATCTCTTTCTCTTTAAGATCCAGCTCTGGGGCTGGAGATTTTGAGAATAAGGAAGTTTAAACATAACCCTGCTTCTCCTTAGCTCCCACCTGCAGACTGGAGTACACAGGTGGGTGGGCAGGACTTGGCTAGCACAGGTGAGGACAGGCTGTGTTTCATGTGGAGACTGTAACCTGGGGCCCCTGGGGCAGGCTGGCCTAACTTGAGACCTCAGGGGGAAAGCAGGGTGGGTCTCCTCAGGCCAGAACCTCACCCCCAGGGGGTGGAGGGGGAGGGGTGGGCTAGGCACTCTGCCCTTCAGGCTGAGAGTGCGGGAGGGAGCAGAGAGCAGGGAGAATTCCTGCAGGTGTTCTTATACCAGAGGTGTCCTAGGGCTATAGGCCCACTGCCAGAGACCACCATCCTTTCTCCACTCCAGGACCCTCTACCAAGCGGGGTCTCCAAGGACTCCAGCCTTAAGAGCAAAGACCTATAAATCCCACCCTTCCACCAGCTTGGTAGCAAGGGGGGAGGCGGCATGAACAGAAAAACCAATGCAGCGATGCTGTCAGTCCCCAGTACAGCCAGGAACCAGAAGAGCTAAAGACACAATGACAAATCATGGGGAAAAGATGAATGTATCAGTAAAAGGTCACGGGACAAATGGTTGACCATCCAGAACAAAATAAATAAAGGTGTGTCCACATCTCACTCTGCCTACCCCGAAAAACCCTCAGAGGATTAAATGCAAAAAAAATGAAGCCATAAAAATACTCAGAGAAGAAAACAAAATTCTCTATGCTATTTATGTAATGGACTTTGTAACAAAGACTCAAAATCTAAAAGCCATAACATAAATGATTGATACATTCGACTACATAAAAATATTTTACGAAAACATGTGTCACAAAACAATACTCATAGGAAAGTCAAAAGACAAATGGGGTAGGGGAATTACAATTCATGTAATAGACAAAGGGCTATTTCCCCTAATACAGAGAAAGGTCCTAAGAATCAATAAGAAAAAACCCAATAACCCAATACACAAATGGGCAAAGGATATAGATACCCTTCATAGAAAAAGAGAAACAAATGGGCCTGAAATGCACAAAAAGATACTCAACCATCACTACAACACAAATTCAAACTACCTTAAGAAAATATATATATTATATTTTATTTTTTTAGAGACAGAGCCTCACTTTATTGCTCTCAGTAGAGTACTGTGGTGTCACAGCTCACAGCAACCTCCAACTCTTGGGCTTAGGTGATCCTCTTGCCTCAGCCTCTCAGGCTGTACTTGGGACTACAGTCGCCCGTCACAAAGCCTGGCTATTTTTTTGTTGCAGTTTGGCCAGGGCCGGGTTTGAACCCGCTGCCCTCGGTATATGGGGCCAGCGCCCTACCCACTGAGCCACAGGTGCTACACAAGATAATATATTTTATATTCAGATTGGTAGTAAACAAAAGTTGTTAGCAGGGCTGTGGGGAAACAGATGCTCTCATGTGTGCTGGTGAGAGAGCAAACTGGCACACACCTCATGGATGGCAATTTGGCAATACCTATCAAACACCTGTTATTTATCCTTTGGCCCTGAAATTCTACTTCTAGAGATTGTACACATACAAAAGAGTATTCATTACGGCATTTGTAATAGCAAAAGTTAGGACACGATGCAAGTGTCCATCAACAAGAGACTGGTTAAATGAATTTTGATATATCCCTCCAGCGGAAATGATGTAGGGAAGGAGATGGAGCCTCTCGTAGTGTAATCTCTAAGATACACTGTTAAACCAAACAGGCAAGAGAGACGGAAAATCAAGTAATCAGATATGTAGTCATACTTGTTTGTAGGCAGAAACTCTGGAGTAATAGAGAATGAATGAAACTGTTGACCTTTGAGTTGAAAGAGAACAGCGCAAGGAAGCAGGGGTGTGGGTGAGATTTCCACAACATACTTCTTAATATGGCTTTGATTTTTAAAATACCGACAAATATGTTATCTAGTTAAAATTCAAGGCTATTAGCAAGATAGAGGGGCTGGAATATGCAATTATAACTTGTCCAAAAAACAAGAACTCTTAAAGAGACTTGGGTCAGGCAAAAAGTTCAAAACCCAACACATTGTTTTTCAGAACCTAAAATATATCACTGTACTAATTAAGGAGATGATAATGACTCTGGAGATTCCAATCCGTGGCCTAAAAGATCAAGCAGAAGAATTAGCAAGCCTCAGAGCAGAAGTACAGAGGGATGGAAATAAACTGGGCAAACCCAGGAGAGGTCACGTGTGAACAAAAGAAAAAGTAAAAGGGAAAATAATCAAGAATCAAATAGATAAAGAAAAAGAAAGAAAGAAAGAAAGAAACAGGTTTTTTTTCCTAAGCTGAAAACGCCCAGGGAAGGGGACAGAAGCCATTAAAAAATGGAAAATGATGAAGATAGCAGATAAGCTAATACAAGGGGGAGGGTAGGGGAATGTGCAAGTGGGGAGGGCGAGGAGGGGGGATAGGGGGTCACAGTGTATGGCACATCTCTTAGGGGTGGGACATAATTATAAGAGGGACTTTATTTAACAAACGCAATCAGTGTAACCTAATTCTTTGTACCCTCAATGAATCCCAAACAATAAAAATAAATAAATAAAATAGAAGAGCCTGGCATCACCTCCTGTCTTGCCCCTTCTCTCACCATGGGACATATCTACTCCTCTTTTGACTTCCCCTCTTCATTGAAAACTCCCTGAAGCCTAACAGGTGGTGGTGCCATGCTCCTCATATAGTCTGCAGAATCATAAGCCGAATAAAACGCTTTCCCTTATATATTTCCCAACTTCAAGTATTTCCTTTATAGTAACACAAAACAGACTAAGACACAGTTCTACGCTCAACTAATCTCTAACCTCATCTAACACCAACCACACTAGTCTTCCCACTGTTATCCAAACACATCACATTTGAGAGACTGACTATATCGACAATGGCCAGACCATATTTAAGAATAGAACTCTGACCCTCCATCTGGCAGAAACAAGTCCAGGAAGCCAATTTACTATCTATAGGTCAGATTTGTAAGAAGTCAGACTACAATCTCTAGCATCTAATCCAGGACCAAATAGGAATCCCTGTAACAATCAGCTCAAAGTAGCCAGGATTAATTAATACATGATAGCTTTCCTAATTTTGTCCCTCGTTTCAAAAACAACAAAAAAGAGAAATGGAAAATGAAACAGGGGAAGACGAAGGAAACCCACAGGAACTAGATTGAAGGGGAAAAGCCACAAAGCAAACCAGTACATTTAAAACAAGCCAGGATAATAAAATCAAGTATAGTATATCAGTTATTAAAAGAAACTCAAAGAGGTTGAATTCTCCAGTTAAAAGACTTGGGTTTAAAGTCTTGAGTCAGCTTGGGTTTAAAAATATAGTGATATGTGTGGCTCACACCTGTAATTCTAGCACTCTGGGAGGCTGAGGAGGGTGGATCGCTTGAGCTCAGGAGTTGGAGACCAGCCAGAGCAAGAGCAAAACCCTGTCTCTATTAAAAATAGGAAAACTACAGCTCGGTGCCTATAGCTCCGTGGCTAGGGCGCTGGCCACATACACCAGAGCTGGTGGATTTGAACTTGGCTAGGGCCTGCCAAACAATGACAGCTACAACCAAAAAATAGCCGGACATTGTGGTGGGCACCTGTAGTCCTAACTACTTGGGAGGCTGAGGCAAGAGAATCGCTTAAGCCCAAGAATTTGAGGTTGCTGTGAGCTATGATACCATGGCACTCACTGAGGGGCAATATAATGAGACTCTGTCTCAAAAAAAAAAAACTAAAATAAAATAAAATTAAAAAATGAAAATAGGAAAACTAGGCAGGCATCATGGTGGGTATCTGTAGTCCAGCTGCAAGGGAGGCTGAAGCAAGAGGATCACTGAGCCCAACAAAAGTTTGAGGTTGCTGTCAGCTATGATGACACCATGACACTCTACCCAGGGTGACAGAGTGAGACTCTGTCTCAAAACAAAACAGAGAAACCCAACCAAACAAGCAGAAAAACAATAAACCAACCAAAAAACAGTGATATGACATATACAAGAAATACAGTACAAAAAATGATAGTGGTTGAAAAAAAGAGATTTGGGGCCAGGCGAGGAGGCTCACACCCGAAATCCCAGCATTTGGGAGGCCGAGGCAGGTGGATTGCCTGAGCTCACTGGTTTGAGACCAGCCTGAGCCAGAGTGAGACCTTGTCTCTAAAAACCTCTGGGCGTTGTGGTGGATGTAGTCCCAGCGCTTGGGAGGCTGAGGCTAGAGGATTGCTTGAGACCAAGAGTTTGAGGTTGTTGTGAGCTGTGATGCCATGACACCTGACCAAGGGTGACAAAGTAAGACTGTCTCAAGAAAAAAAAAAAAGAGAGAGATTTGTTTTAATGTAATATAATATAAAATAAAGAGTGGCCATATTAATAATAGTAGGGTCAAATTTAAGATTAAGCCCTAAAACAGGATAAAGAGGGATGCTGTGTAATGATAGAAAGGCACAATTTGTAAAGACGGAACGCTCATCATTTATTCAGGAAAAAAAAAGAATACTCAAAATCTGCACGCTCCCAATAGCAACATAGTTAAAAATGAAAAGCAAAAACTAATACAAGCACCAGGAGAATTTTATAAGGAAAATTTGAGAGGGAGGTTTAATAAAACTTTATCAGAATTAGAGAGAAAAACCAAAAAAGATACAAAGGAAATGAAAACTTTAATAATATATAATCAATCAACTTAAGAAACTTGATTTGATGCATATGGGACCGCATATCCCTTAAGTAGAAAGTATACTTTTTTCCTATATGTGTCTATGAAAAACTTAGAAAAAATCATTTACTTGGCCACAAAGAAATTAATAATAAATTTTTAAAGTACAGTGTTTACAAATCTAGAGAAAATAAACGCTTTTCTAGTAAGATATAAAATGGCCATAGAGAACTAGTAGAAACTTGAATAGACTAATTATCACTGAGAAAAAAATCTGCCACTGAAAAAGCACGTGGTCCAGAGGGTGTCATGGGAGGGAACTGGACAAAGCTTGAGGATTTACCTCTGGCCACACCTTCCTCCTCCAGGAAGCATTCCTAGAGTTTCCTTCTGCCAAGAGGATCCTGTACCCAGCAGACACACCTTATCACATCATAACTATGTCACATCATGTCTGCCTTACTCTATCAAGCTCTTCCATGCCCCAAGGCCTGGCATGTCAGTATGCATGCCTGTCCCCTCAGACTACTAGACACTGTCAGCTCTGGGAAGGACAGAGAAAATAGGTGCGGAGTGAGGGCAACTGTGGGGACTCAGGAAGGAGGTGAGGAGGCAGGTGGACTTGTCAGGGGACCCATCTCAGGAGGCCTGGGGCTGAAGGGGACCAAGGGCTAAGAGGTGAATAATGAGGCCCAGGCTCCTGGGAGATCCCCAGAGGACCATGGGGCCACCTTCTGGCCTGTGGGGAAGGAGAAATGGGTGGGGAGAGCTCTCGGTGGCCAGGAATGTGGGGTAAGGGTGGGAGAGGTACCCGAGAACCTGCTTTCTCACAAGTCAGATCACCTGGGCATGGGGGCTCTTGGGGCCTGGGTCATCCTGGGGCTACAGGTGAGTCATGGGAAGGGAAAAGTCAGGCCAGGTGTGAGGAAACCAGCTGAGCCTCAGCATGGCTGCCCTAGCTGGTAGGTGGGGAGCTGCAGAGGTGGGGGTTTAGGCAAAAGGCTCACTGGAGTCCCTTCAGTTTGGCTTCAGCTCCCCTGCTGTTATCAACCCTCCCTTCTTTCCAAAGGCCCCTGGCTGGCCCTGCAGGAGGACAGGTCCATATGTCCTGAGGCCAGTTGCTTTGTCTCAATCACAGCCTTGAGGCTGCCCTTGGAGTTTGCTCCAGGAAGTGGGAGCCACTCTTGGTCCAAAGGGAGGGGTCACTGGGTGGGCTTTCATATTAGGGAAGGACCTGGTGGGGAGTTTAGGAGGAAGGAGCGAGAGCAGGAAACTGAGGCAGGCCCCTCCTCTCCCAGGGCGAGGGGTCACTCACAGTTCTTGGAGGAGCTAAGGACTCCAAGAAGGAGGTCCTGGGTCCTTCCCGTGCAGGCCACCTGCTCAGGTGCGGCGCCTCCTGGACCGTTTGTGTAAGAAGTGGCAGCTGCCGGTTATAACTCTCCCAGCAGCCAATGTCTGGCAGCAGGGGCGGGCTCGCAGCCAGATCTACCAGGCTCTCCCAGGCTTTCCCGCCCCTGGGGTGGGGATAGTGGCCGCACCCAGAAATCCCAGAATGAGGACTGGATTGCAACCCCCCTCTGAGGCTTCTTCCTTACACTGGCTTTTGCCGGCTTCCCTGGATCCCTGAGTGGCCGCCTTGGGGGAGGGGTGTCCTCCCAGCTTACCTCTCTGTCTTCCTCTCTCCCTCCCCAGCAGCCTTTGCTCTGCCCTGTCCCTGGATGTCTGACTCTCCCACTATACTCTCAGCTGCAGATAGCAAGGTCAGGGTTTGGAGTTCCTGCCCACAACAGGGCTGGACAAAGGGTGTGCGGAAAAGTCAGCACTTGTTTACCTTTGGCTTGCACTGTTCTTGTTCAGGGTAATAGAGTTGTCAGTCCTGAAGGCCACCTGACTGAAACAGCCTGGAACTGACCTGACAGCCAGGAAGTCTCTAAACTTCTCTGAAACTCTGTTTGTACTCAGGGCAAATTGGGGTAGCTGTGCCTACCTTCTCGGATGCTGGGAGCTCAAGCCTGGGTACAAGCCTTTGAGTGAGAGCCCCAGGACTATGAGCTCCTGTGGGACTGTGTCTTACAATGTTTTGGGTCCCCAGTGTCCACTTCAGGGTGACCAGCACACACCAGGTGCTCAATATATACTGAATGAATGGTGAATGACAAGGCTATAAAATGCTGAATGTGGAAGAGACTCCTCTCTTCTGGGAGTGCCCTGGCCCTGCTGAGGAGCATGCCTTGAGCCCCGAGCTGATGCCTAGCAGACAGGCGCCCCTTCTCCCTAGCAACCTGGTCACCTCCCTCCTCACATCCTTGCCTCTCATCCCAACCCCTCCCAGCATATCCCCTCTCAGCAGCCACCTCCCCCGCACATCCTCAGCCTCATCTCCTGGTTCTTGTCCATCCACTTAAACTCGGGTATGGCTGCGCTCTCCAGCCCACAGCCCCTCTGGCCAGTTGTCTACACTTTCCATTCTCATCCTCACCATCACTCCTCTGCCTTCAGCGACCCTGGTGACCTGCTGGCCTGCTGGTGGCTACTTCAGACAAATGTTCTTTGGCCTTTAGCTAACTTGACCTTCCTGTCATCCCCCTTTCCAGACATCTCTTGGCTTCTGGACCAGCACTTTCCTGCTTTTCCTCCCATTCCCTGGCTGCTGCTTCCTCTGGGGCCCTTTTCCTCCTTTTGTCTAGCAGAAGAGCCCCATCTTTCTTTCAACTGCCACCTCTCTGAGTCCCTCTCAGAAAACTGCACCACTGGCTGCCCACATGTGCAACGGGCAAACTAGAACTCAGCCTGACTCCCCTCCTGCACCCCAGGCCCCCAGCCCAGAGGCCACCAGACCTCGCTGAGTCCACCTCCCAAATCTCCATCATCATCTCATGCCAACAAGACCATGAAGATCCCCAGCCACAGGGAGCTTTTCTCAATTCTCTGCTAAAAGCCTTCCAAGGGCTGCAACACTTTGGGTCCTCAGTGCATACCTGGCAAGGGCCCATGAGGCCTGACCCAGCTGGGAACAACCCACTTCCAAGCCCACACTCTGCTCCTGAGCCCCAGCTGAGGGCAGGGGGAGGGGCTGCAAGGTCCACACTTCACCTCTATCATGGCTCACAGCACCCTGGGCACAGCCTCATCACAGCTGGCAGCCTGCTGGGCTAAAGCTTCTGTCCCCTCCAGCCAACCTGGAGTCTGGGAGATGAGCCCCCAGGGCTGTGGCTAAGCCTGCCATCTCTAAATCCAACAGCCCGCTCACCTGGGGCTGGGCAGGTCTTCAGTAATTCATGCTTAATAAACAAGTGAATGGGCCTGGAGGACCATGAAGCAGGAGGGGGAGGAGAGGGCTTCTGTATCTTCTGAGGAGAAAACAGTCCAGCTCACCTTTCAGGAAATTCTTTCCCAAAATGCTGTCTGGAACAACTAAAAGCAGGGGTGGGGTTTCCTTCCCAAGGGAAGACCAGCTGCCCATGCTTGGAACTTGTTTAGGATGGAGTGTCAAGGAGACCCCACAGCTGGTATTTGAATAAAGCACAGTCACAGACAAAGTGGTTTTAGCAAGCCCCTGACACAGGGGAGGAAGCAGGTCCAGAGATGCTAAGTGACTTGTTGAGGCCACACAGTGAGTTAAGGCCACAACGGGGGCCAGGCAGCAGCCTCCCTGCTCAATACCCAGGTCTCTGGCAGATGCCCCAGTTCCTCCCTGTAAGTTCCCCCATCGCCCGTGTCCCACCTTACATACCACACAAGTGCTGGAGGAGGGAGGGCAAAGGTATCACGTGGCAATAACTATGGCACCGGAGTGATTACTTGGGAGATGCCAAGACTTGGGGGATCTGCTGCCTCCTGGGTTTGGGTTCTTGGGTGCTGGCCCTTGGGCAGACCTACAGAGCCCTGGTTTGTGGTAAAGGGCTGCCTCCTCGCCCCTCCTGAGGCCAGACGCACAGCAAGCCCATTTCCTCAGCTCCAGGGCCCACCTCAGACAAGCAGGCACATCTCCACCATCACTAGGACAGAGAATACACTTGGGAGTGCGCCACCACGAGTGTGCCCGGGAAACAAAAACCACCTATTCCAGAAGAGCCGCCTGCCTGCTGGCACAGACACTGCTCGCGTCCCCGTCCGCCGGGTGCTATTCTCCACCCTTTCCACCAGAGGGCGGGCTGCCCCTGAAGAAACCCGAGAGAAGGCGGCGCAAACCCGCGGGAAGCGCACCTAGGGGGACTCCAGGCAATCTGAGGAGACCACTGCATGCTTCCATGTCTCGCCTTATTTAAGGCTCACCACAACCCTGATCCTTATGTGTTGTTCTTACACACAGGAACGCAGGGAGAGTTTCTTGGCCCGTCAGCAGCTGGCAGGTGACCCAACAGAGTTAAATCCCTTTGGGTTAAAGAATGAACTGAGACCTTGACAGTGGACATGAACTCTCATAGGTAATTATACTGCTGCCGACAGATGGCAGAACGGTTTCTGTGGATCTTTTTTTGCCCTCAGGCCTCCCCTCCCTGAAAAGTTCCTAAAGTTCAAGATGTCAGGTCCGCCCAGAGTATTCTGAGGATGTAAGAGCGTTTTTAAAACGTGCTCTATTTTCGATTTCCCAAATTAACACAACTGGACACGGAAGGAGGAGGGGGGAACCCTTACCACAACTGGACTTCTTTCTGAAATAAACTCATCAAAAAGTTTTGGTTTTGTATATAAAAAAAGGAACTGAAGTTTAGAAACAGCCCCAAAGGGAACCCGACTCCTGACTTTCACATCCATCTCATCTGAACCCCCAAGGTCCAGGGAGAAAGGCGAGGCAGGTGGAGCCAGCCCCGCAGGTTCACAATCCCCGCACTCCACCTCCAGGTGCGTCTCAGAATACCGATTGGCTGGGATTTTAGAAAGCTAATAGGAGAGCAGGCACCTGCCTCTGGGTTATATAACCACCCAGCTGGGCTGGGGCGGCCCTCTGCAATCAAGTTTATTTGCATTCCTGCAGCAAAACATAACAGTTCGCATTATGTGGGATATAGGCCATCAACATCCTCATCGGTTCATGTGAAGTTTTGTCACCGGGTGAATTACGAAAAACCTTTCAACTTCCAGGGAGCTTTGGCACTTGGGAATTGCAGATAAGGGAGTGTGAGCGTGTACCACTATCCTTTTGGGTTTGGGGAAAGGGAGCTCGTCCGAGGTCGACAGACAGGTTGGCGGGCAGCGAGCAGGACGCTAAGGCGAACAGGTCTCCTCGCGCCCTGGCTCCATGCAGGCATGGCTTCCCCGCCCGCCTCCCCGTGCCCAGCGGCGTACCTGCGCGGGCCTCTCTTCTGGCTGCGGGCCACGCACATCCAGGATGGCTTCGTAGACGTTCTCCGAGTCGCTGCGCGCCAGGGGCCGCGGACACACCCAGGAGCCCGCCACACTGCAGGCCTTGAATCCGCCCGCACTCCCGAGAAGGCCGGCAGGAGGCGCGACTGTGGTGCGCGCCAGGTCGTCCAGGGACTGCGCTGGCCTTACTGGCGCCAGGGGCCGCACATACAGGCAGGCGGGCAGGCCAGGTGCCAGGTTGCTGCGACCTGTCACGTCGTCGCGCCGCGCAGGGCCGCACAGCGAGCTGGCACGGCCCCGGGGCTCCGCGGGGGTGCTGTCGGGGCCCGCCGTCGCGCTCACGAACCGGTAGTCGTAGGCGAGAGGCTCCGGGGCTGCGGGACCCGAGTGGGGCGCGGGCGGCGGCGGGGCAGTGGCGGGATGGCCAAGAGCTGGCAGCTCGCGCACGTACTGCGCTGGTAAGTAGAAGGGGCGGCCGTCAGGCTCGCGCCGCACGTGCCACCAGTGCTCGGTGCTGCGGCGCAGCAGCCGGTAGCGCTCGTTGGGTTGGATTGCGACTCGGCGTCCATCCTTGCCAGTGTACTCAAAAGGGTGCTCAACCAGCACGTACACGTCCCCTTTGACGACGTCCGCCGCCATGGCGGCCGCGGCGTTTTCCTGCTGGCAACAAGGAGGGGGGCCACCAAGGTCAGGGCGGCGGAGCAGAGAAGAGCACCATGCTAGGGGACTGAAGGAAGACCTGGGTTCGAATCCTATCCTGCACTAGCCACGTGCCCACGGGCCTCAATTTTCCAATCTCCAAAATGGGGACTCGCATAAAATTATCTCTATGGCTCCTATTCTTACACTCCGTGATGGAATGAGGACAATCCTTTCATTCGGTGTGGGCAATACAGGACCAACTTTACCACTAGGGAAGCCTGGGCTCCAAGACAAAGGGTGATTGCCGGTGAGAAGGTCGACACCACATTTGCTTAAAAGTTGAGTGAGCCTCAGTTTTCCCGTTAATGAAGTGGGAAGAACAGCTCATTTCCCGCCGCTCTTTGTCCTGGTCCTGCCCACAAGGACTCCGAGAGAAGCACCGCAGCGCCCCTCTATCAGTTTGCACACTAGGCCCGCGGGGTCAGGGTCCAGGTAGGGGTTCTGGGGGCGGCCCCTGTAGTAGCTCTATCCTGGGGGTGTCCATGCCTTACTTAGTCCAGAGGACTTGGTATAGGAAACTCAACTGCCAAGGCAGGGGAACCGGTTCTCTCGGTTTCTCTTTCTTTCCCTCGTCGCTTCGCCACAGAAGTGAACCCAGAGCCCAGCCCGCCCAGACGCGCCTGCACCGCCCCCTGCTCTGCAGCTCCCGCACCACCTCCCCAGAGGGGCTTGGCCCTCGCAGCCTGCCCATCTGCCCTGTGATCACTGCCCCATGAGAGTGGCCTCTAGAAGATACACTTTGTGACCGCGACTACCCCTGCAGGGTCTTCAGGGTCCCCAAAGCTTTCTGGAGCCGTCACCACAAACCACCTTCGTCCTATGTCTGGTCATCCTGGCTGTGTGTCAAGGAAGGGGGCAGAGCCTAACTGTAAATCTGCTTGTGTCCCTCTATCAAATCCATGAATCGGTGGTCTCCTCCGGAAGAGGCTGATTTCTAAACCCTTACACTGACCACACCTTCTCCTGCCAGACAAGGTGGCCCGAGACCAGGCCCCGGAGCCGGGCTACCTGATGAGGCTGAGGGACCGCAGGAGTAGTATCCGATGGGGGCCCCTAACACTCTTTCTCTACTTTCTCTAGCGTTCCCCGTTGGAGAAAGGGGTGTAAACTGACAGGGTACACTGAGCTGCCCAGGGCAAATAAACTCCAGGCAGGAGGACACTCCCCTCTCAGCCCCTTCCCCAGCTTCTGCAGTTCACTCACGTTGGCTGGGCGGGCCGCCGGGAGCCCATGGGCTGGGTGGGCGGAGCCAGCGAAGGGGCGACAGGTTAGGCCCCCACCATCTCTCTGGGAGGGACTTCCAGGGGCTTGGCCCGAGAGACCGCCCGCGGAACAGCAGCTGGAAAGGGGAGAAGAGGCAGAGAGACGCTCAGGAGGGCAGTCCCCAATCCCCAAAGTACCTCTGTCTAGGAGGCGCAAGGAAGACCCTGACTGCCTATGCCAGGGCCTTGGGGTGGGTGGGTGGGGGGTTTGGGACCGACCACAAACATAGAGAAGGCGCTGGGGAAGCCCCGGAGCCAGGAGGGCTTTGTCTGAAGGGGCGCTGGCGAGTTGCCAGCAGAGCCCTAGGAGAGGAGAGTTCCACCCCTGCCCGGTTTCCCTCTCCACCCCCTGCGGAACTTGATGTTAGCGAGCCCCTGAGTCCCGTGGGCGCGCGGCTTTGGGAATACCCGGCTGAAGCCGGCTGTCTCGTCCGGGCGTTCCCTTTCCGAGAGAGGTCATTTGCACCCTGGATCACCAACTGCCAGCCCTTTCCAGCCGGACTGCGGCCTTACCCTCCCCGGGCCCACTCCAGCCCTCCCCAGGCCCTTTCCAGGATTCCCACGGCAGGGACGCCACCACAGCGCAGTGTCTGGGACTGGGACTGGGTGGGAAGGGGATCGGGCCTCAGCTCCTTCCTCGACCTTGGGGAAGCGAAGAGAACAGGGAGGGATGGGAGAGCTGGGAGGATCCCTGGAGCGCAAGAACTCATCCGTCCCAGGAGGCCCCCAGCGTCCAAGGCCCAGGAGACTAGAACTACAGTGCGTTCAATGCCAGGGTCATCGCTGGGGGCCTGGGCCTGACCTCTCCCGTCCCCGGACTTGAGGACAACCCTTCGCTTACCTCCTCCTCCCCAAGGGGGATGCGGCCCGCTCAGTTCCCGCCCCAGCGCGGAGTAAAGGGGAGCAGGCGCGCGGAGCTGCCTGGTGAGGACCGGCCGCCCGAGGCACCCTTCCCACCTCCCCTCAGCTCCCCCCGCCCAGCACTGGGCACCTCCCGGCGTCCGCTCGCTGGCCTCGCCTCCACTTGCCCCGGCAGGCGCGCGAGGGCTCGGCGCCTGGCGCGCTCTCCTCTGCCGGCCGGCTCCCGTGCTGCCCTGTTTCCTGTTCAACAATATAACCAGGGAGGCACCGGCGGAGAGCAGAACTTCCTCCCGGGCTGGGGCTGGGCTGTGGTTGCAAGAGACAATCCCCGGTGTCCTGGCTTCCTGTCCCCTTTGGGCCGGGCTAGCGCCCCAGGAGCAAAGACGCCTCCCACCTCCTCCCCCCTGCACCTCCGGCATCCAGGGCCACACCTGGCTGTCTCCAGGGAGGAGGAGGAGGAGGATGCAGGGCTGCGATGGTGGGAAGAGGGTGGCGGGAACCTCCCCACTAGCTCCTCCTGGCCAGATTGCCCTCTTGCTGGCCCTCTACCTCCGGGAGAGGCGGGCCACGTTCCAGTCTGTCCATAGGGTAAGTTCAGAACCTCCTCCAAGAGGCCAGAATCTCAAGTCCAGCCACAGATTCCACTACCTTGGCGGTCTTCTCAGGAGTCATCTGCTTCTCTGGGGAAATCTGCCCTTCTCTGACTTGACCCTGCAATCCAGACATCTCAAGCCTGGTGGACCCTGCTTTGAGGGCCCTGAAGGAACAGTTGTGCATGTCCACTAGGTGCTAGTGCCAGCAGCCAGCTGCTTCAGGCTAGTGATCTGGGAGGGGGACAAAGCCCCCAACCCAGGCCTCAGCCTCTCTCAACACCACCTCATGAGGCCTGAGATTCAGTTGGAACCCGAGTCTAGCCACCCCAGTACCTCTGTATGCTGTGCGATGCTCACCAGTGAGTCTACATTGTGTGGGGTACCTCAGTGCGTCTAAGCCCTGGAGGCATCTTAGGATTCTCCAGGGCAGGCTCAAGGCAGAACTCAGCATGTTAGAAAATAGTGGCTGAATGAATACTCCCCACACTCTACCTCTTAGGTCCTTCCCCACCTCCCCAGTAAGCAAGGAAAGGTGGGGGCTGCAGTTATGGTTCTTGCCTGGGGCGAGACAGATCTGATGCCAACTCTGCCACTGGCTGGCCTTTAGATCTTGGGAGTTTTGCCTCACTTCTGCATTCCAGTTTTCCTTCCTATAGATGGGTGGTAACACCTACTTCATAGGATAGTTGGGAAGATTAAAAGAGATGCTGTAAGCACAGTGCCTAACCTGTGGTAAGTGCACACAATGTATTAGTTATTATTACTGCTTTTATTCTGAGATGGGCTCCTTGGGTTGGGATTGGCAAACCTCCATTCCCATTTAGGCGGAAGGGGAGAATGAGGAACAAATGCTGTCAGAGGCACCTTGCTGAGGATGGAGGGACTGACCCCACAGGCAGGGTGGCACCGGATCATGTACCCCCAACCCTCAAAACCCAGTTCCTCGCCTCTCCTCTGGACCTATAACCCACTGCCCTGTAGGAGGTGAGGCCCTTGGGAGAAGCTGGGGTCATAGATGGGCAGAGGGGACCCCCTTCCCCTATAAGCTGAAAGGGGTCTTCAAGGACAGGAATGTTGCCTTTTTTCCATCCCATTTTCCTGTTACCTGAGTTCCCTCTCCATTAGTGTCTCCTCTTATGGTACAATGGGCAGTGGCAGGCCTCCCTGGAGGGACTCCTGGGCTTCTCCTGGAATTTCTGAGGAAGGCCAACCGCCAAAGTACAGGTCACTTTGAGCCCCCAAACCTCTGAATCCAGGGCCCTGTTCAAATAGCCCATCCTTCCTGAGCCCCTTCCCTCCTGCCTTTATTTCTCCTGTATTCCTGAGGTTTCACGTGATTTGGTGTCAAGGGTCTGTGCTTTGACATGTGAGGCACAGGAAGAGAAGCGTGGTGCTGATTTCAGCTTCTATATGAGTGTGAGTAGACCTCTCCAAAGCTCCTAAAATCTTACTGGAGGAGGGGGACCCTGACTGCTGGGCATGGCCAGAGTGGTGAGTAGCAGGTGGCATGTAGACTGACACTGTTGCTTACTTACTGTCCCCTCTCTACACACTCCTGGCATACAAGCCCCCGATGTTTGTCACTGACCCCTTCTAAGCCTTTCCCTGTGGCCAACAAGAGGGGGCCCTATCAGATGGTAATGATGGCTGGTGGCCTTCCACCAAGCAGCGGCAGTGTCAGGATTCAGAAGCCAGGCCAGTGATTAGAAAGACCAAATCTTTACTGCAAAAATCACACAAGAGCAATTCCTTCAAAACAGAGCACTTCTCAGGGCCACAGCCCCACTCACTAAGAACAGTTTATTGCATAAAATAACATTTTAAAATAATGTGGGCACTACTGAAGTTCACATCAGTGCTCCACTCTGGGGGTGGTGGTTAAGAGTCAACTCATCTGAAAGCGTTAGCAGCTTCTTGGTCACAGGGAGGGAGCCAGCTCTAATGCTAATAATCCAGGTGAGGGAGGCCCCTCCAACCAGGGCCTCACCCCTGCTGTCTCCTTGGGGACCTCCTGGGAATATCCTCACAGGCCCAAACCCACCGCAGGCTAGACTCCTGCCCACTCAGGGATGGGGTGGTGATGGCTCTGATCATGTTTGCATCTTTGTGGTGGAGCATTAATGCAGGCTGTGGGGGGTGGGGTGGGGATAAGGACGAGGCACCCAGTTTAGGAGGCCAGGGTGTCTGGGTGCAGGTGCATACCATCTTCTGTGACTGTGAGGAGCTGCTGGCGCCCCCTCAGGCCCCCTCCTGCCAGCCTGCTGCCTCCTCTTTTCTATTGCACATTCATCTAGCCCTGATGACTCAGCAGCTGATCACCCCCAGGGAGGGGTGGAAGGCTCATTTCTTGACAGTGACAGACAGATCACCCGAGGCCTCCAACTCTAACTTGAACTGTAGGTAGGATGACTGGAGGACTCCAAGGCTGAGAGGGCCTGCTGGGTCCAGGAGAGGTGGGGGAAGGGAACAGAAACCATGCCCCTCCCCCTAAACCTCAAGGGTCTCAGCAGCATCTCTGTGAAAACATTTTCAGGCTCCCACCCCAGCCTCAAGATACCTTTCAAAGGTAATCCTGGGCCAAGGACATTTCCCAGTGTCCAGCAACACCCCTGCTGGCAAGTGTTGGGAAACTTTGGGAATTAATGGCTTTATAAGACTGAGGCTGAGGGTGCTTCCTCAGGGCAGCTTCTCTGCACACCCCTGCACATCTCAACAGTGGAAGGACCAGTCATTCTCCACAGTGCAAGGCTTGGTTGTCACAGCACCCAAGGCCAGCCCCTCCCTGGGCTCACTGTCCCTTCTGAGGTCTCCCCTATCTCTGCTTGGGAGGGGTCAGCCAGGCAGGGTTGTGACCCAAGAGCCCGTAGGAGGTGGGCGTGCAGTGTTGGCAGCAGCACCCTGCCCATCTTCACAGGGGATGAGGGGTGGGCAAGGTGATGACCTTCCCTGAACCAAGGAAGGTGCAAAGTGCTGACAGTGCTGGTTGAGTCATTTCTCCTTCTCTTACAGGGACCAAGAGCCCAGGCTAGAGAAGAGCCAGGGGCTCTGACACCAAGAAAGGGGATGGGCCCTTCAGGTAAGGAGTGGGGGAGTGGGGAGTAAAGACACAGGGACAGGAAGAAGAGGTCACCAGGTAGTTTCGCATGCGGCAGCAAGGGTGAAAGCAAGGCACCCAGTCCAGCACCAGGCTCTGTCCTGGCAGCAACTCATGTGTTTGTTACCGGCTGCTGCCAGGCCAGGCCTGAGTGGCTCCTGCACATCTGCTCAGGGTGAGAATGCCTGGATTTCATGGGTGACTTATGTACGGTCAAGTATAAAAAAATATTTTCTGTTGCAATATGAAGGGGGAAAACCCACCTTAAAAAACTAGACCTTTTAATCGGGAATTTGGAATTGAAAATGCTCCCCAGGTCTCATTTCCACAGTGTTCAAACAGCCCTAACGAAAGTGCTGTGACAGTGGTGAGGCAGGGCCTGGTTAGGAACAGGCCCCTGCTACCTCCAGACAGGGAACACTTGGTAGCAGGGAGACCATGGGGCATCACTGGGGCATCCTTGGCTTTCTCTGGGAGGCCTGTACACTGGCCACTTTTGAGGGTCTTCCCGTTAAGGGGACACAGCGGGGACACCATGAGATGGAGCAGCCTGGGCTAATGGCTCTCACCCCCTGGCCTCTGGGGTGGGGTCTAGAGATGAGGGTTACGTGAGAATGTTCTGTTCTTGGTACTTGCGCCGGCGGGCACAGCGTGGGCAGCCCTCCTTCACCACGGCCTGGCAGCTCTGGTGGAAGACGGCCTTGCACTGGGCACACCTGGGGAGAAAGTGCAGGTGCTGCTTTTGCTGGCTGGATGGGGGGCCACCCTGTGGCCAGTGCTTTTGACCAGGCCCACGACATGGCTCTGGCTATGACATGCCATCCCTAGCAAGAGAATCTTGAAACAATGCTTGTCCTTAAGTCAGGCAGTACATGCTGATGTTCTCTGTCTTATTTCATTTCTTATAAATGCTGCTTGAGAGTCACTAAATGATTTCTTGCCTATGTTTGAAAGACTCTGCAGTTTAAAAAGTCAGCCCTAAGTCCACTGAATCCTGGCCAGCAGACACCTGCTGAAAATGAATTAATGCTCCCAGCATTAGTGGGAACTCCCACTCCCATATGGGTTGCAGGCAGGTTTGCATGAACTTTTCCATTTAGAGACTCCTGATAATGAGCAATAACTGGGAACAAGAGTGATCATGACAGCAAGAGGCAGTGGCAGATACCACCCACCAGATGCCCACTTTGTGCCATGCCTGGTGCCAACACTGTGGGGTAGAAACTCATTCAGTCCCTCCTCAACCCATTCACAGTCTGAGGCCCCAGGAGGCCCCACTCAGAGCCACCTCTTCTCTAGGAAGATGACAGCTCAGCTGTGGGCTTCCCTGGACAACCTCGCCACCCCTTGGCATGGGCACAGAGTAGATATCCAATGTTTTCCTGCACCACAGAGCTGGGACTGCCCCTCGGGAAGCTTCTCCAGGCTGTGGGTGTCAGGCGTGGGACTTTGAAGTGGCTGGCTGATATCCCACATACCTGACTGTGGTGTCAAACTCAAAGGGGAAGATGATGTCGTGGTGGTGGCAGATCTGGCAAATGAAGCCACGCTGGGTGCACAGGTCACAGTGGTAGATGTGCTGGGAGGCAAATTCGATCAGGGCCTTGAGGAATCCTTCATACACACCCTCTGCGATCTGAGGAGGGCAAGCGTGCCACCAGGCCTTTCAGCAACTGTGCTGAGGCTCCACGGCACCCTGCCTGGAGAACTTCTACCCTCAGATCCCACATGGGTGACAGTACCTCCCCCGAAGCAGGCTGAGCAATGCAGGTGTCCATCCCAGTGCAATGAGGGCACTGGCAGGTCGTGGTATATATAGATGAGAACTGAATCCATGGGGGAGTGTTTCAAACTCTCACCCCTGTGCCCTGGGATTTGCCGGGGTACCTGGGTATTCCAGGGGGTGGGGGCATAGTCACTGCCCAGGAAGCTTGGGGCAGCAGGGCAGCCCATTCTGGGGTATGGTAAAACTGAAGACTGCTGTCTTGCTGGGGTAAACTACAAGCACCACCCCCCGACCCCCACCCCTCTTGCCGTCTCATTTCTCCAGGAACAAGGCCCCACTACTAGGGAGGTCTGGTGGGAGGAGAAGCACAATGTTTCACCTGTTGGAGGTCAGCAACGCTAAACCTGTGGGGAGACTCCAAGAGATAATTCCTGTGGTTGAGCCTTTAAAGAAAACACAAGAGATTCTTTAGAAGGGTTTCCAGGACCTGGGCCAGCCTATGTTGTTTTCATTCCCTTAGCACTGCTAGCCAGGTACAGATACCTCTTGCCTGGGTGGGGCAGTGGTTAGGAGCAGGAGCTAACCTGCCTGGACCTGGGACCTGGTCTTCAAGGTAACTAAGTACCTGGTGGGACCTGAGGCAAGTTACTTAACCTCTCTGATGCTGAGGTTTTCTCCTCTGAAAAATGGAGTTGTTTTAAGGATTAAATGATGTATTTATTTAAAGCATCTGGCACAGTGCCTAGCACGCAGTCATCACATAATTAATGAGGATCACAATGATGAATGCTAACACTTACACCAGGAACTGGGCTGGGAGCTTTACATGTATTCATTCATTTGATCCTCACAATAATCCTGGGAGGCTGGTGCTAGTATAATCCCATTTTGAGAAGAGGAAACAAAGAGAGGGTAAGTAACCTCCCTGAGGTCACACAGCTTAGTCAGTGGCAGAGCTGGCATCTGAACAGGAGTCTATCTAACTGCAGAGCCTGAGCCTTGATTCTCCCTGGTGTGCCTATAGATGCTGGCTGTTGTATTACTGCCATCATTACACACTAGGGACAGTGCAGGGGCAGAAATGCATAGGATGTGGCCTCTGCCCCCAATATAGCTCCTGGTCTAGTGGAGGGTCAGGCATTCCTCTCTGGTTTCAGTGCTATGTGAGGGGAACTGAGAAGTGTCCTAAGCACAGCAGATCCCATTTCAGAGGTAGGGGTGGGGAGCAGAGGATGAGGGCTCAGCTGCCAACCCGGCTCTAGTTTCCACCACACCAATAGCAGGGATCCCGCAGGTCACATCCTGAGGGACAGAGAGGAAACATCTGCCAAAAATCCCCTGCTACAAAAACCTGCCTGGCCTTGCTGTGTGTGTGCGTGGGGAGAATACTCTAGGTCAGACTACACTTGAGAACATGCCTCAGGATGCCCTGGACATCTGGGGGCAGGATGGTGCTATGTCTGAGGCTGGGCTCCTGGGTGCAGGCTAAGGGGCATCTGGAATGGTTGCTTGTCTGTTACCCCACCCCCCATGGCCTCTGCTATGATCTTGGGGAAACCCCATCTGAGGTGAGGTAGTGCCACCAAGCAGCCAGGCAAACCATGGGGCCAATTGGCCACTCATTTGACTTTGCTGGTGTCCGCAGTAAACATCCAGCTTTCTGAGGACAGAAGGCTGTCATTTACCACAAGGAAAACACAGGGTGTTGGGGGAAAGGGGACATATAGGCTGGCCCTGAGCTGGCAGGCAGGGTGGGGTTGATTTGGGTGAAGAATTCTGTCATCTGGAGTTCCTCTACCCCAGGTCTGTCACACTCTCAGGGACACCTTGCAACTGGTTTCTCAGCAACACTTTGTTAAGGCCAGAGGGGAAAGAGCACTGGTCTGGGGGAGAGGCCACTCCCCTTACTGCCCTCCAGGAGAGAAGCCCATGTGCACACCCCAGGCCTACTCAGGCCTCAGTTTCTCCACCCACACAAAGAAGAGACCCCTTTTAGTCCTCTGACTGCCTGGGGAAGGGCCCAGTGGAATCTCTAGGGCTCTTTAGGAGAGTGGTAGATAGGTTATTATCTCAGTTCCTGTAACCAACAAAGTGACAGGTCCGGAAGGGCCCCAGCCACCCTCTGCCCACCCTCCCTGCCTGTTGGGAGGAACACCTGGGGTCTGATGGATGGACACCCCTATGGGGCATCTCTGTGATGGTTCTCAAAGGCCTGAAAGGAACCAGCCCTCTCTGGCTCCCTTCTACTGCCTACACTCCGCTGCTGCCAGAGTGGTCTTTTCTAAAAACGCTGATCAGACATGATAGTCTCCAGGGCCTAGAACTCTCCAACGGCTTCCTGATGGCGGCCAATAAAATCCAAAGGCCTCAGTGTGGCACCCAGGCCCCTGGAGCTTCTGGTGAGTTGTGCCCCTACCTACCTCCCACTATAGGTCCCTAAGCCAGGAAAGGCCCCTCCCTGCCCTTTCTTCTCTTTAGTCATTTTTCTAAACTTTAGTTCAATATATCCATGATGCTGCTCGTGTGGCAGCAACTGTCTTTTTTTCTTTCTTTTTTGAGACAGTCTCACTATGTCACCCTTGGTAGAGTGCAGTGGCATCATAGCTCACAGCAACCTCTAATTCTTGGGCTTAAGCAATTCTCTTGCCTCACCTCCTGAGTAGCTGGGGCTACAGGCGTCCACCACAACACCCAGCTATTTTTTTTTTTTTTTTGCAGTTTTTGGCTGGGGCTGGGTTTGAACCTGCCACCTCCAGTATATGGGGCTGGTGCCCTACTCCTTTGAGCCACAGGCGCTGCCACATCCGGCTATTTTTTTGTTGCAATTGTCATTGTTGTTGTTTGTTTTTTGTAGAGACAGAGTCTTATTTTATCACCCTTGGTAGAGTGCTGTGGCATCACACAGCTCACAGCAACCTCCAACTCCTGGGCTTAGACGATTCTCTTGCCTCAGCCTCCTGAGTAGCTGGGACTATAGGTGCCTGCCACAACACCGGGCTATATATTTTTTTGCAGTTTGGCAGGGGCGGGGTTTGAACCCACCACCCTTGGCATATGGGGCCAGTGCCCTACCCACTGAGCCACAGGTGCCGCCGAGTTGTCGTTGTTTAGCAGGCCTGGGCTGGGTTCGAACCCGCCTGCCTTGGTGTATGTGGCTGGTGCCCTAACTACCGAGCTACGGGTACCAAGTCTTAACATGTGTGTCCAGAGTGAGGGCTGGAAGTAGGTGGTATGGGATTTCAAGGGGTGATTCGGTACTTTTATTTATTTATTTGCAGGGTTTTTTTTGGTTTTTTTTTGGCTGGGGCTTGGTTTGAACCTGCCACCTCCAACATATGGGGCTGGCGCCCTACTCCTTTGAGCCACAGGCGCCGCCCCTCAAGGGGTGATTTGAATGGTCTATTTCACTCCCTTTCACAAACATCCTTCCCTTTGAAGACTATCTGTAAAGAAGAAAATATTTTTTTTTTTAAAGAAACGGGTGGTGCCTGTGGCTCAAAGGAGTAGGGCGCTGACCCCATATGCTGGAGGTGGTGGGCTCAAACCCTGCCCCAGCCAAAAAAAAAAGAAAAAGAAACAAGGAAAAGAACTCTGCAAACTCTCAGCTCAGCTCAGATGCCATCTCCTCCAGGGGCTCCCCTTCTATGCTGGGTCAGGTGCCTCCCTCAGGGCACAAACCACGCTGACACAAAGGTACCTTTGGTTCAGACTCTAAGCCCTTCATGTAATCCTCACCACAACTCAGGAAGGCCACAAGAACTCAGGGACCACTGGCCCACCTTATAGATGGGAAAGCTAGTGCTCTGGGAAGTGAAGCCACTACCCAGACTCACAGCGGGTTTGGGGCTGGGTAAGGGCTGCAGGTGCAGTGCTGCTTCCTGGCACCCGGGACAGGCTGGCTCTTTGGACAATTTTGGGAGGGAAGCTGCCCTGGACAGCACCAAGCAACCTGGGATGGAGGACTGGCTGGGGCAGGGAGGAGACATGAGACAGGGCTCTGCCCTCCGTGATCTGGCTGTTGCCTGCCCTTCACCACACTCCCCACTTCCCTCCTTGCCCCAGCCAGTGTGCTCCCTGCTCTGCCCACAGCTGATGCCTTTGTTCATGATCTGCATATGCCATTTCTTCTGTCTGGTTTCCCCCTCTTCTTCCCCTTCCTAGGTCCTATTCTCTTGTCATGTCTCACTGTGGAAGTCACTTCCTCCAGGAAGTTGCCCCCACTTTGCTCTCCTCTCATCTCTGCTGCTGGTCTCAGCACCCTATTTCTCTCTCTGGGCCCTCACCCCTGGTTGGAGTTGCCAGCTTACTCATCTGTCTTCCCTGCCAGGCCAGAAGCTTCCAGAGGGTAGGCCCTGGCTCTGCTTTGCTCACCACTGTATCCCACACACCTAGCCCAGAGCTTGGCATTCAGTATGTGCTCAATAAATATTTTTAAAGAACAAATGAATATATGAACAAAACTCAAAAACCACCCTTGAAGGATATGGTAATCTCCAAGCCCAATGGAAATGAGAGTGCTGACCAGTCCGGGCATTTCTCCCAAGTGGACGAGTGGATGCCTTGCCTTGAGAAGGCGCATACACCCCTGTGTATGCACGTGCATTGTGCTCACCTCTTGCTTAACTCCTTCAGGGCACCGCTCCGGCACACGCCCAGGTAATCCCCCAAAAGCTTCAGCTGCTCCCTGCTCTTCCCGATGAGGTGCATCCGTTCCACATGCTCATACAGTGAGGGGTTCACCAGCTGCAGGTTGATGAGGGGCTGGGCCCGGATCTGTGTCAGGAACTTCAGGGCCTGCCGGCAGACCTGCAGGCCATTGGGCTGCTCACGTGCGTGCTTCTGGGCCTGGCACTGCACTACCTACCTACTCATTCACCTGAGGTGCTAACTTCATTTCATAGATGAGGAAATAGCTTCAGAGAGATGAAGCGATGTGGCCAAGGTCACACAGCTCATAACTGGTACGGTTCACGTAGCCAGTTTACTCCCAAACTCATCCACACTATAATGGCAGCTGCCCTTCCCCCTCCATGCTGAGACCCAGGGCCACCCTGGTCACTACCCCTTTCCCAGGCCTCACAGACCCGCCCTATGCTTTCCTGTCCTTCCAACCCCACTTTCCTGACTAAAGGAAACAGGCGCTCCCCTCTGGGTCCTGAGTCAGGAACCAGGTGCTGGTCTGAGTCAGCCTCCAGCCACAGGAAGCTGCAGATCAGACTCAGCTTAGTATGAGGCTTCCAGAGCTCCCCCATGCCTGCCTGTGGGGCTGAGTGACCATCAGTCTCTCCCAACTGACAGGGTGTGGAAGGTTCTACCCTTGGTCCCAACCCTAATGCCAGTGCCAATAATTGAGCACCTATTTATCAAACACTGGGCTAGGTTAGCGGCCTTGACCATGTAACCCCCTTCATCGTCAGAATAACCTCTCAGGTAAGGTGTCATCACCTCCATTTTATAGATGGGGAAACAGGCTCAGGGAAGCTAAAGTGGCTCCTCCAAATGCCTGTGGAGAGCACAGCCTGGGCCTGAGCTGAGGTGCTACCTCTGAACATCGGGCTACCACAATAATCCCTCTCCCCTGCAGTGTCCCCACTGTGTGACAAGATCAGTGGAGCTAAGATGTTTCCCATAGTTGACTACTGTGTAGTGATTAGGAGCCCAGCTCTGGAGTCAGGCCTGGACTGAATCCGGCCTCCACTACTTCTTGCCTGTATGACCTTGTGACTTAGTTTCCTCATCTTTAAAATGGGGAAAATAAGAGCACCCAAGGCCTGTGGGTTTTGGGCCTTACTGTTCACTGTTGCTGCTCTGGCTGACCCACTCATACTGAGGTGCTTGCCAGGCTCTGCCAAGATGAGGGCTTCTTTCCCATGGGATTAATTTGGCTTAGAGTAACAGAGGTCATCCACCGGACTCCTGGCAAAGGGCCTGGTACAGAGCACACTCCCAGTAAACACATGCTGCTGTCAGGGGCTGTATGAGTGCCTGGCATGAGGGCTGGGGGACTTAGCAGGCCCTCAGGACACCTGTCCCTGTATTTGAGGGCTGGGAAGACCTCTGCCCTCCTGTCTACTAGCTCCATCAGCATCTCTTGCCTCCCCCAGCAGTGGATGACCCCTTCTTTTCCCGTATCTCAGGGCCCTGAGGTACCAGCCCCACAGCCCAGGGCCAACCCAAGGGCAAACTACCCTGGTGACTTAGGTCAAACTGCTGTTCTCCAGCCCTAACCCAGCTCTTGCCGTGACTCAGCCTCAGACCTGGGGTGAGGCTCAGATGAAGTAACACATAGGAATGTGTGCTACACACTGCCAAGTGATGGGCAGGGGCTTCACATTCCCTGAGGGCTGTTCCTACGCTGTGGGAATGGAGGAGACAGACAAAGAAAGAAGCCCCGGCCTGGCTGACACCCTGCCAAGTGCCAGCCAGGCCTTAGCACAAGTAGGTCAGCCACAGCAGTGACCGTTAACAAAAGGCCCCAAACCTGTGGGCCAGCCACTTTCTATTTTCAATTTTCCTGTCTTTCCCAGGCCAATGATCTCTGAGAGGGTACCAGGGATTTCCTGATCTCAGATAGGCCTAGAAAAGTATTGTGATTTTCTAGCTAGAAAAAGGAAGTGGTATAAGGATTACAGCAGGGAATAGGAGATGGTACGACAGAGGTATCAGGGGTTTGTAAATAGTCAATGTATTTTATGATCTGGGGTTCTTTGCATTTTGGATGATTCTAATTTAATATTTTATTTTACAATTAATATTTTCATTGTACTTACTATGATTTAACTTAACATTTAATTTTCTCTCAGTAGTTTAGTTAAATATTTAACACTGAGAGTAGGTTAGGGACAAGGTAAACAACAAAAAACCCAGAATGATGCCAACTTCTTTGGGGTTTCCTCTCCCCAGAGAGGTGGAGGCTGGGGTGGAACTGACTCAGAGCCACCTCCCTAGGCTCTGAGGAGGACACAGCCACACACCAAGGCTTCTTGACTGCAAGCTTCTTCCTCATAATATTGTGTCTGTCTTAGTAGAAATCTGTGCCTTTGGAAGAAAGCCAAGTTTGCACCCCTTGGCAGATCCTGACCAAAGGGATTCAGGGAAGGAGGTATGGCAGTTCTTGGGGAGGGAAAGGGCACTGTTCTGAGTGACAGGTGCACCCTGTCAATACCCGACAGACACCATGTCAACCTTCCTTACAGATGAGGAGGCCTGAGGTGACTTTGCTTGTGATAACACAGCTAGAAAAGTGGCTACACTCAGCTGGAGAGGAGGAAAACTGAAAGACCTTAGAATGCATCCTATTCAAAAGCATTTGCTGAACAAAAAAGTACTTCAGATATAATATTAAGTGACCTGAGCATGTTATAAAGCAATGAAAGGCTGGTATGACCCTAACTTTAGAAATGTAAATAAGTGCACAGAAAAGGGTATACCTCAAAATGCGACAGTGATTATCTCTGGACAAATTTTGATTTGTCTTTGGGCTTTTCTGTAATTTAAAAATGTCAAACAATGATCACGTATTATTTTAATAATGAGGGGAGCCCCAGAAAAAAATGCCCTTTAAAAACACCAATTAAGTAAGCCCATGTAAGGCCTGCAGGGAAGCGGGGTCAGCTGGGCCTCACAGGGTTTGCAAAGGCAAGGCTGATACCAAGGGGTGTAGCCAGGTGGCCAGATAACCTATCCACCATGTACTCATCCATCCATTCAGTTGCTGGTCTCTTAAACAGTTTTGTCTGTTGCTGCAGAGGACCATCCTCAGACTCCCACCTGGGGACCAAGTCAGGCATTGATAGGGCTCTGTCCAAGGACTGTAGACAGGCACTAAGTTTGTCTCTTGGTGAGCTCCCCCACCGGTGATACTGGCTTCCCTAGAGCCAAACTCTTTGAAACAGATAAACAGTGGCAGCAAGGAGGAGGGAACACTCCTCTGTCCTTCAGCAGCCCTGTGTGGCCTTGGTAGGCCGGATTTAAGACTTACCGGGCGCTTGGTAAGGTCCCAGTTATGGATGATCCTGGCCGGAATCACCGAGGCATCGTCTTGGTGGCAGATGTCACAGTAATAGAGGCCAGAGAAGGCACAGAGCTTGGGTCGTACAAAGGAGAAGCCAATCTGCCGGGAGCAGCCTGAGGAGAAGGGTGGTGGGTGAGTGGCAGGGCCTGAGTCAGCTCCCAGTAACAGGGCAGCCACTACGGTGGAAAGGACCTGCTAGCTTATTTTTTAAAATTAATTAATGTGTGTTATCATAGTTTACTGCAGCCTCTAACTCCTGGACTCAAGTGATACTCCTGCCTCAGCCACCTTCGGAATAGCTGGGACTACAGGAGTGCACCACAACACTTGTCTAATTTTTTAAGTTTTGGTAGAGCCGGGGTCTTGCTTTTGCTCAGGCTGGTCTTGAACTCCTAACCTCAAGCAATCCTTCTGCCCCAGCCTCCCAGAGTGCTAGGATCACAAATGTGAGCCACTACGCACTGCCTCAATTTTCTTTTGAAGGAAAGTGCAAAGATAAAAATAATCATTAATCAGAATCAACCCTATTAATTAATTTTTACAACACATTACAGGGATTATCATTATTTTACAGCCGAAGAAACTGATACTCAGAGATGTTAAGAAACCTTCCTGGTCACACAATTAAGTGGCATGGCTGGCATTCAAATCTGGGTTTGGTTGGTTTCAAAGCCCACCTTCTGCTCCATTACCACCTGTCGCCTATGTTTGGTGCCTCCACTGCTAGCTCATCAATGCCAACCTCCCATAGGCCCACCCCTCCCCTGAGGCCCAGAAATGGAAGGAAGTAAGCCAGGGCCTCAGCAAACAGTTGAAGGAACTAGAGTAGCGGTTCTCAACCTGTGGGTCGCGACCCCTTTTAACAATGAAAATACATCCTGCATATCAGATATTTATATTACGATTCATTACAGCAGCAAAATTAGTTATGAAGTAGCAACAGAAATAATTTTACGGTTAGGGGTCACCACAACATGAGGAACTGTATTAAAGGGTCACAGCATTAGGAAGGTTAAGAACCACTGAACTAGAGAGATGGGGCTGGCCTCCGGGAGAGGAGCCGGCATGAGGCAGGGTAGTCTGCACATGGCCTGGTGCCAACTTAAACCCTGAGCTGCCTGATATCAGGACCAGCTTTAGCCTCCTCGGTTGGAGGTCCCTCCACAGTGGGTTTGAGGGGAGTAAGGGTGGGGTGTGCCCAGGGCAAAAAGCTAGGGTCCAACTCAAATCCTGAACACATGCCCTGCCTCCCCCAGGCTTTAGGACCAGAGGGCCTGCCCTTCTGCTTACCCAATTTTTTCAAAGTTCCATTTCAGAGTTTATAAATTTCAGTGACTACCAGCTATTCTGTCGGGTTATTACAAAGTTTGAATGAGACAAGTTTCTGAAAATGCCCTGCAAACTAAGAAATGTAACCCAGATGCTTGCGGTTGGTGTCTGTCTAGCCACAGAGCTGTGCGTGCCAGCTGGAAAGGAAACCCAAGCTCCCTAGTGTCATGTACAGTCCCACTGGTAGGTGGCAGCGACAATGAGAGCTGCCTTGCAGGGTTCACACCCTCAGGTGGAAACCATTCCTCACAAGCTTTGGAGTCCTGGCCACTTCTGAGCCCCCATAGGCTAAGGAGCAAAGTGTGAGTGCCAGAGCGGGTGGCGGTGAGGCTGGACCCTGGCTTACAGGTGTTTTCTGCAGGAAGCTCTGCTCTGCCTAGCTTCTCCCATCCTCCAGCGGGCCAACCACAGACCACTTCCTTCTTGCTTAAAGATGCTTGAAGCAGGTTTCTCTCCCAGTCTAGGCCAACAGGACAGCTCTCAAACCAAGGCTCAGCTTCTTCTGCAGCAGGACAACCTCCTTACAGGCCACCTGAGGGCCCCCTGGTGATGGAGATGCCACTTCCCCCTTGGTGGCAGGGAATGGGAAGAGCTAGCAATGGAATGTGGGCAGGGGAACATCACACAGCCTTGAATGATATATGGGATGGAGACCCTCTGGAGTCCTGGCTACGAGCACAGGCTCTGAGGCTTGACCTTTAAGGTCCCTAATTTTTCCTCTGCCACTTACCAGCGTGGGCCTCAGCTTCTTCATTGTAAAGAGAGATAATACCAGCATCTATCTCTATAGGCTTGTGAGGGTTAAAAGAGATAATCCAAATAAAGCATCTGACCCAGTGCCCAGCACAGAAATATTAGATTTGATGATGAGAATGATACAGCAGGTGTGCTGGCTTGGAAAAACCATAAAAAACTGAGTTGCAGAACTATATACATGACCCTTGAATGACACAGGTTTGAACTGTACCATTCTACTTATACGTGGATTTTCTTTTACCTCTGCTACCCATGAGATAGCAAGACCAGCTCCTCTTCCTTCCCTCCTCAGCCTGCACAATGTGAGGATGACAAGGACGAAAACCCTACGATGATCCACTTCCACTTAACGAATAGTATAGTTTCTCTGCCTTATCATTTTCTTAGTAACATTCTTTCCCACTAACTTTATTGTAAGAATATGGCATATAATACACAGAACATATAAAATATGTGTTAATCGACCATTTATGTTAATAGTAAGGCTTCTGGCCAATGGTAGGCTATTAGTAAAGTTTTGGGGGAGTTAAAAGTTATATGTGGGCTGAGTTCAGTGGCTCACACCTATAATCCTAGCACTCTGGGAGGCCAAGACAGGAGTATTGCTTGAGCCTAGGAGTTGGAGACCAGCCTGAGCAACAATTTTCTTTTTTTTGAGACAGAGTCTCATTTCATCGCCCTCGGTAGAGTGCCGTGGCGTCACAGCTCACAGTAGCCTCAAACTCTTGGGCTCAAGCGATTCTCTTGCCTCAGCCTCCCTGGTAGCTGGGACTATAGGTACCCACCACAACACCTGGCTATTTTTAGAGGCAGGGTCTTGCTCTGGCTCAGGTTGGTCTTGAACCTGTAAGCTCAGGTAATCCACCCACCTCAGCCTCCTAGAGTGCTAGGATTACAGGTGTGAGCCACTGTGCCAGGCCCAGCCTGAGCAACATAATGAGATCCTATCTCTATAAAAAATTAAAAAAACAGCCGAGCATGAGGGCACACACCTATGGTCCCAGCTACTCAGGAGGCTGAAGCAGCAGGATGCCTAAGCCCATGAGTTGGACACTGCAGTGAGCTATGAGGTTGCCACTGCACTCCAACAACCTAGGTGACAGAGTAAAACTCTCTCTTAAAAAGAAAATTTATATGTGGATTTTTGACTGCATGGGGGGAGGAATTTTGACTGCATGCACCCTAAGCCCTGCATTATTCAAGGGTCAATGGTATACATACAGCTGTGCCGTCCAATACAGAGGGCCAGAAGACGGTCCTTTAATTTTAAATAAATGCAAATGGGAAATTCAGTGCCACATTTTCAGCCACATTTAAGACCCCGGTAGCCATGTAGACAGCTCATAGCTATGGCAATGGACAGTACAGATTTAGAACATATTCATCACAGAAAGTTCTACTGGACAGCACTGAATAACATGAGCCTATTTTTGTAATTAAAAAAAAAATGTAGGCTCGGTGCCTATGGCTCAGCGGCTAGGGAGCCAGCCACACACACTGGAGCTGGTGGGTTTGAATCCAGCCCTGGCCTGCCAAACAACAATGACAGCTATAACCAAAATAGCTGGGCATTGTGGTGAGTGCCTGTAGTCCCAGCTACTTGGGAGGCGGAGGCAAGAGAATCACTTAAGCCCAGGAATGGGAGGTTGCTGTGAGCTGTGATGCCACAGAAGTCTACCCAGGGTGACAGCTTGAGAATCTGTCTCAAAAAATAATAAACAAATAAATAAATAAATAAATGTGTCCTGGCTAGGAGTGGTGGCTCACACCTATAATCCCAGTAGTCTGGGAGGCCAAAGCGGGTGGATTTCTTGAGTTCAGGAGTTCGAGACCAGCCTGAGCCAGAGCGAGATCCTGTTTCTAAAAAAATAGCTGGGTGTTTTGGCCAGCACCTGTAGTCCCAAGCTACTTGAGAGGCTGAAGCAAAACGACGCCACAGCACTCTACTAATAGGACAAAGTGAGACTCTGTCCCCCGCCCCAAAAAGTGTCCACTTGCAAAAGCACACAGAAATACTTTGAATGATGCCATGCCCCTCCTGTGAAAGAAGTGACAGCACAGAAATGAGATGAAGACTGGCGGGACTCCTGGAGCAGCAGCAAGCACCAGGCTGCCACGCCAGGGCTCACCTGCAGCAGGAGATGGAGGAGAGCAGGGTCCCTGCCTGTGAGCAGGAGCATAGCCCTGTGAGTGCTGGGGTAGAGCAGAGGCTGCAGGACAAGCCTCATTTGTGGCCCCATCCCAGGGGAGGGGTGGAACCCTTAGGGGAGCAGGAAGGGTAGAGAGCCTGAACTAGGACCCCACAGAAGGCAAGGCCAGGCTAGCAGGCTGGGAGTGGCAGGAGAGCAAGTTGGCACCTGCGCAGAAGCAGCCCTGGGAGTCAAGGCCTTTTTCTGTGGGGATGGCCACCAGGTACTGTAGTAGGAAACCGTTCTCCCGGGTGGCGAACTTCAGCACATCCTGACAGTTTTCATCCAGACTCCCGCCGAGCGTCACTGCCTCCTCAGCTGTCTCCAAGTAGGATGCCAGGACTTTTCGGACCAGGTCCCTCCACAGGGCAGCCTCCTCGGCATTCCCTGCCTGCAGCTTCAGGATGGCCTTGGCCGTGATGATTTTAAAGAAGGATGGTCCCCCGAGGCTTGCATCTGGCAAGATATCACGGATGGTCTCAATGCCATGGCTGTCACTTAGCATCTTCTCGTTGTTTCTCACACGGAAGCATTTCAAAGACTCCAAGGACAGGGAAAAAATGTAGGGCACCCAGGTCCTATCCATGTACAGGTACAGAAGGGATTCCTTAATAGCGTCAGGCTCTGGAACGTGGGCAGATGACCAATCAAACTGCGTGCTTTGGAGGGTTGCAGGCTCTGACAGCAGGTCTGAGTGACCCTGGGGCACTTCAGGGGAGTCATCAGGTTGGTCTGGGTACTGCACGTTTACCCACTCATCCTCCTGCTGAGGTCGGACCTTCTGCAGGGCCTCCCGCACCCGGTCCAGCCAGTCCTCGGCTTCATCCTGGGAAGAAGCACGCAAGGCCAGTTTCTTGCCAGAGAAAATGAGCTCGAAGCGCCCGTCGCTGTGGGCTGGCCCCACAGCCTCACAGCGCAGCAGGGAGCAGTTCTCCACACAGGTGCGCTCCTCGTCACTCAGGTAGAGGCGGAATTCCAGCGGGGAGAGCTCACAGAAGAGTTCCTTCCAGATGCCCATCGCCCCTCGCCGCTCCACTGTGCCCAGCTTCATGAGACCCCGGAAGGGATTGGACAGCCCTGAGGCAGAAAGAAGCATGTTAGACTACGGTCATCTCACTGCCCAAGGCAACTCCCGGGGCCTGCTACCCTGTGGTGGGTGTGAACATGGCGACTGCCCTCAGAACACCAGCCAGCCATGGGGCACTGTCACACGTGATTCTGAAAGCCAGGTGGGGATATTTTTACAGTGCCTCTGCCCCAGTTGACTGCTTCTTGTATTTCACTGAGCAAATAAAATCACTCAAAAGATTTATCTCCACGTGCCAGCTCACCACATTCACCCCTTTCCCTCTCGTCACATCTGTGCAGTAGTGGCCCCAGCCACCTTCTTGAGGACAAGGACATCTCCCCAGCAGTTCTCCCTTTCTCCTGTGTCACCCTTTTCTCCCTTCTCTACTGGATCCTTCCATCAGCACACAAAAAAGCTGCTGTTCCATCATAAGAAACATTCTTATCTCCACTTACATCTCTAATTACAACCTGTTTCTCAGGCCCCTTCAGAGAAAAACTGCTTGGGGGGGTATCAGGACTCCCTGTGTCTACTTTCCCTGTTCCCATTCCTCCTTGAACCCTGTCCAATTAGGCCTTCATCCTCTCATTCCACTGAAAGTGCTATTGGGATGGTGAGCAATGCCCTCCTTGTTCCAAGCCAAAGGCCCCTTCCCAGCCCTCATCTCCCCTCCATTCCTCCAGTCTGCTCCTCCTCCCCTTGACCTCCCAGGGCTAGATCCAGGCTCAGTCCTGGGGCTTCCTCTCTTCTCTGGGGACACCCTTTTCCTAGATGATCTCACCTGCTCTCAGGGCTTTAGGCCAGTAACTCCCAAACTGCTATCTCCAGCCTAAACCTCACTCCTGGATTGAGATTCACATATCTGCCCTCTCTGTGTGTGTCCCGCAGGCATCTCAAAGTCAATACATCCAAAGTGAATCCCCCTCCCTGTGAGAAAAGACATTTTACCCACTTCCCCAAAGAAAAAAAACAAAAACAAAGTGAATCCCCAAGTCTTCCACTGCAAATTTGCATCTTTCCTAACGGTCCTCATCTCATAAAATATCAAAATCCATCCTTGAAGTTGTTGGGGCTAAAAACCTTGGAGTCACCCTGGATTCTCTTTCTTTCACACTGATGTCAACCAGTCCTGGTGGCTCTACCTTCAACATACACTCAAGACTCCACTTCTCACCAGGTCCACCACTACCTCTGGGTGATAATGACCTAATTACAAGGTTAGTCAGCCAGGAGTGGTGGTTCAGGCCTGTAATCCTAGCACTCTGGGAGGCTATGGCAAGTGAACTGCTTGAGTTCAGGAGTTTGAGACCAGCCTGAAGCAAGAGTGAGACCCTGTCTCTTAAAAAAAAAAAAAAGAAAGAAAAAAAGCCAGGCACTGTGGCAGGCATCTGTAGTCCCAGCTACCTACCTAGGAGGCTGAGGCAAGAGGTTGCTTAAGCCCAAGAAATTGGGGTTGCTGTGAGCTATGACGCATGGCACTCAACCCTAGGGTGACTGAGACTCTGTCTCAACAAAATAAAAGGTTAGTCAAAGCATGTCCCTCTGCCCAAAACTCTGCAGTGGCTGCCATGTCCCTCAAAGCAGAAGCCCACAGGCTCCATCACTCTGACCTCATTACCTATGTATCCACATACTGCTCAGTGCTCCCAGGGGTCTGCCACCAACCAGGGGAAGGACACACAATTCTCTCTCTTCCAGCCTGGACTAGCCTTGGAAATTTTTAACTACTGTAGAGGGTTTCCTACCCCTCAGGGGACCCGGTGGCCCAGGCATAAAGCACGCCTTCTCTGATCTGGTTGGAGACCTGGCCAGCACAAGGGCTGAAGGACAACTTAACAGAAGTCAGTCTGGGGCCCAGGCTCTACCACACTACACAAGAACTGGGCAGAGGGCAGAATTCTGCTGGGTTATTGCAAAAAGAAAATGAGGAGAGGAGAGAGACTAGGGCACATATTTTTTGGTTGGTTGGTTTTGAAAAGAAAACCTATTGCAAGGGTAACAGAAAAATTAGGGTATAGTTACTTAATGCTTTCTGGAATTTCACAGGGTATGGAGATCATTACAGTACTGGCTTCACTGTAAACAGCACATGGAGGACATTAAACAAACAGTACATTTGATAAGCCCTACCAGAGCTGTTAAATAAACCATCTAAGATAAAAGGCTTTTGGAAGGATCAGTCAAAATGCCTGGGGCTTCAGGGGACTGGGTTTGTTCTGAGCTACAGATAGAATCAAGAGTTCTCTATAATAGTAAGTGATATAGAATAATTTCAAAGAAAATTATTTCTGTTTCCACAGATGAAACAGTATTTTTGTACTCTGCAGGCAGGTTTGAGCATTATTTTATTAAGACTTTGTAAGAAAATATAGTACTTTCCCTGAAATGCCTCCCTGAATTACTGAACACAAGAGCTTCCCATTAACACATTCTGGGATAAAGCTTTTCATGTGAGAACACATCCCTTTAGTCGTGGGAAGAAGGACTTTAGAGCTGTTTTTTGAAAGGCCCAGTCCCTGCACATGGGGCCCACCTGGGACCCCTTTCCCCCCAGAGTCACTTACCCATCTGCCTCCGGTGCACCACCCGGAAGTTCTTATGCTCCTGAGCTGGGGCAGCCTTGGTTCTCCTGCTTCCTGGGGAAGGTACACCTGCTTTGTCTAATGCCCCCAAGGAGCAGCTTTTTCTTGGTCCTTGAGAAAAATGCCTATGGAGGCCAGGCCTGGGCTCTGGAGGCCCTCTGGGAGAAACCACGAAGCAATCTGACGCACTCTCTGGGGACTGCTCCTGGGTAGGCCGGTAGAAGTCATCTTCTGAGATCCAGCTCTTGCTTTTCTGCTGAGAAAAAAGTAAACACAGAGGTTATGGATTTTTGTTTATTTTAAAATTAAAAAAAACAAACACTTTATCTTTATTTTTTGTTTATTTGAGACAGAGTCTTGCTGTCACCCTAGCTAGAGTTTGGTCATCGAAGCTTACTGCAGCCTCAAACTCCTGGGCTCATGAGCTCTTCTTGCCTCAGCCACCTGAATAGTGGGGACTACAGGCATGTGCCTTAATGTCTGGCTAATTTTTGAAGTTTTTTTGTAGAGATAGGGTCTCACTAGGTTGCCCAGGTTGGTCTTGAATTCCAGGCCTTAAGTGATCCTTGGCTGGGATTATAGGTGTGAGCCATGGCACCCGGCAAAAATTTCTATTTAGATACAACTCAAATACCATAAAATTGACCCATTTAAAGTGTACAATTCTATGGTTGTGGTATACTCACAAGTTGTGCAACCATCCACACAATCTAAGTTTAGAACATTATCATCACCTCAAAGAAAGCCTGCACCCCTTTGTAGTTACTCTCGTTTCTCCCAACCAACCCAGTTCCACATAACCATGAATCTACTGTCTGTCTCTATAGATTTGCCCATTCTGGCCATTTCACATAAGTGGAATCATATAACATGTAGTCTTTTGTGACCAGCTTCTTTCCATGTTGTAAGCATGTCTGAGTATTTATTCCTTTTTGTTGCCAAGTAATATTCCCCTGTATGGATGGCTTACATTTAGTTATTACAACCATGAGTTGATGGGCATCTGGGTTGTTACTACTTTTTTGGGTATTGTAAATAAGGTGCTACGAATGTTCATGTGTAAGTTTCTGTGTGGACTTACATTTCTATTCCTTGGGAATATCCTACAACTACTGGATAATTTGTTTAACTGCCTGAGGAACTGCCCAACTGCTTTCTACAGTGGTTGTACTATTTTACCTTCCGACCAGCAAAGCATGAGGGTGCTGATTTCTCCACAAACTCTCCAACATTTGTTATTATCTGTCTTCTTGACTATAGCTGTCCTGATCAGTAGAAATGCCATTTCATTGTGGTTTTGATACGCATTTCCCTAATGTCTAATGACATTGAGCATCTTTTCTTTTTTGGTAGGGGGAAGGGGAGAGAAGCCTGAGCATCTTTTCATATACTTATTGGTCATCTGTACCTCTTCTTTTGGAGAAAAATCTATTCCTTTGCCCATTTTCTCTTTCCCTTCCCTTCCTTTTCTTTCTTTCTTTTTTTTTAACCTTGAAATAGGGTCATGCTCTGTTGCCCAGGCTAGAGTACAGTGGCATCATCATAGCTTACTACAACCTCAAAGTCCTGGGCCACTGGCACTCCAAAATGCTGAGATTATAGACCTAAGCCTGTAATATGCCTGGCCCCTTTGCCCATTTTAAAATTGGGTTATTTGGCTTAGCACCCATAGCACAGTGGTTACAGCATCAGCCACATACACTGAGGCTGGTGGGTTCGAACCCAGCCTGGGCCACCTAAACAACAATGACAATTCCAACAAAAAATACCAGGTGTTGTGGTGGGCACCTGTAGTTCCAGCAACTTGGGAGGCTGAGACAAGAGAATTGCTTGAGCCCGAGAGTTTTAGGTTGCTATGAGCTGTGACAACACAGCATTCTACAGAGGGTGACATAGTGAGACTGTCTCAAAAAATAAATAAAATAAATAAAAATAAAAATAAAATTGGGTTATTTGTCTTTTTGTTGTTGAGATGTTATAGGTTGAGCTGTGTCCAATGTTGAAGTCCTAATACCTAGTCCCTCAGAATGTGATCTTATTTGGAAATTGAGAATTTGTATATGTAACTAGTTAAGGTCTTACTGGAGTAGGGTGGGCCTTTTATCCAGGGTGGCTGGTGTCATTATAAGAAGAGTAGAAAAGACACACACACAAAGGAAAAAGCCAGGCAAAGACAGACACAGAGGTATAACCTTATGTGATGACAAAAGGAGGGACTCGAGTGTTGTGTCCACAAGCCTGCAATACCAGAAGTGAAGAAAAAGGCATGGAACAGAGTCTTCGTTAGCATCTCTAGAAGGAATCAACTCTGTTGACATCTGGATTTTGGACATCTAGCCTCCAGAACTATCAGACGATAAATTTCTGTTGTTTTAAGCCATCTAGTTTGTGGTACTTTGTTATGGCTTCCCTAGGAAACTAATACAAGCTGTAAGGGTTCTTTATATGTTATGAATACTAGACTCTTGTCAGATATATGATTTGGAATCTATGAACTGTCTCTTCATTTTCTTGATGGTACCCTCTGGGGCACAAAAGTTAAAGTTTGTAATTTTGATAAAGTCCAACTTATCTTTTTTTTTTTTTTTTTTGAGACAGAGTCTTACTCTGTCTCCCTGGGTAGAGTGCCATGGCATTATTCTAGCTCATAGCAACCTCAACTGGTAGATATCTAGTAGTCCTGGCACACAGGGTTTCTCAGCCCTGCTTTAGGATTTGAGATGAGGAAGGTCTGGTAAACAGGACTTCAAGTTCTTACCAGCTACCTCTACCTGTGCTCCCCACTTCTGTGCTGGGCCCTGAGACCCCAGGCAGCCAGGCCTGTATCCTCCTCCTACTGTTCTGAGTCTGAAGTTCCTTACTGGCAGGGGATGGGGGGGTGTCTGAGGTCAGTGGGCTTGTGGGAATGGATTCTAGGTCCTTTTATCCAGTATTCAAGTCTTCCCTGACTTTCTGTGCCTTAACATGGAAAAGCAGAGACAAGGAGCTATGAAGCCGATTGGGCCACCCTGCATGGCTGTCTACACAGAAGAAATGAGTCACACAGGGGTGGGGCCAGCCTAGCTGTTTCGTTAGGTGCTATCAACCTCACCCTGGCTATTGCTATTTTCAACTCCTAAATCATGGCTGTGCTCCTTGCTGTGTAGACAGGGAAGAGGAATCTGACTTAGGCTGCCTCTGAAGGGTGGGTTTGGATGGTTTAATCCATTCTGATGCTATAAGACTCTTTAAGCCAATGGTGGAGAGTTCTTTTTTTTAAAAAAGAGAAAAAGATACAATTATATTTAATTTAACATACACAGGAGCCTATATTCATGAGCTCTGGTTCAGGCATTTGGGGGCCCTTACAGAACTGAGTCCTCAGGGCCTTCTCCATGGGGCCCTCCCTCAGAATTAGCATGTGCTTCCTTCTGTCTGTGACGGGATGACACATCTGTCAGGGTGGCTACTGGGTGCCACCTTCAACACTGGATTCTGAACAAAGCCTGCCCAGGCCATCAAAGCTGGGGGACTCCTGAGGAAAACAGTTGGAGGCACTTCCAAGCAGCCCCACAGCTATGCCCTAGCCCTGCTAATGGCCTTGATGGGGAGAGATCACTGTCCCTTAAGACTCAGCTAAGGGGTAACCCATCACCTCCTCCTGGAATCTTCTCTCACCCACCCCCAGCCTACACCCGTTTCTGTGCTGCCCCAAACCTTGCTCCTATATGCCTGTCTGGAGTGGTTGTTTTTCTTGGTATCTCTAGAAAAATAGCTGTAACAGAGAAGAGAATACTTCTTGACTATCTGAATGTCTTTAATGTACAGTAACAAAAGTGGCTCAAGGGAACTAGAAAGTGTTTGGGGAGTCCAGGAAATGATACTCTAGGGAAAATCCTTTACTCTTCTAAGTAACAGTGAAAAATTGTGGGGAAAGATTCTTTGGAGCTTCTGCACTTGGGCCTAGACAGAGCTCTCAGGCTGTGTGCCCTCCCCAGGGTGGTGGGCAGGAGGGAGCCCCTGCGTAAGCAGTACTACTTCCCTCTTCCCTCCCTTCCTTCTGCCACATTCCTTTGGCTACTCGCTCAGGGCCCACATCTGGCTAGCTCCCTGTCCTTTGGCAGTGGGGGGAAATCACCACTGACAACAGATCTACACTAGAGCTACACCTGTCACCAGGGACCAAGATAGAGAATGCCACTTTGATTTACTATAGGTATCATGACACTGTATAACAGCTAAATCCCAGAGGGGAATCTCCCTAAGGAACCAAATGCCAGGTCTTAGACCACTGTCAGGACTGAACTTTTTGTCTGGTCTGTCCTCATTCTGCCAGGCAAGGGGACTATCTGTATCCATAATTGGGGGAAGGAACCACATGCCATGGGCAGGTAGTCCGTGGGGGCAGTGATTAGGACCAAGACTTTAAACTCAGACTGCCCTCTGGGAGTTAAACTATGCACCCAACATATACCCTCCAGCTACCAGACAGGCAGTCACCCTTGAGAGCTCTCTGCCTCCTGTCCCTCTCCTTCCCAGCACGCAGCACAAGTGTAATTATGATGTAGATATCTACTGGTCTAATCTAGGGTCTGTCCCCAGAGGCCAGAGCTATTCTATCACTGTACCCTGAGCACTTAGCATGGTGGCTTGGCTCACAGTAGGTGCTTTGTGTTCAATGAATTAAAAAAATTTTAGGCTGGGTGAGGTGGCTCACGCCTTATAATCCTAGCACTCTGGGAGGCCGAAGAGGGTGGATTGCTTGAGCTCAGGCGCTAGAGACCAGCCTGAGCAAAAGTGAGACCCCTTCTCTCCTAAAAATAGAAAAACTAGCTGGGTATGGTAGTGGGCACCTACAGTATTCCAGTTACTCAGGAAACTGAAGCAAGAGGATCACTTAAGACCAAGAGTTGGAGGTTGCTACGAAGTATGATGCCACAGTACTCTACTGAGGGTGACAGAGACTCTGTCTCAAAAAAAAAAAAAATGATTTTTTTTTCAAGTAAATCTTAAATGGTTCTTAGAATGATAAAACTTTTCAATGGCCCCACCATGTTCCCAAAAGTTGTCAAATAAAAAGCATATGGCTGATGGAAGAATAGAAAGATGAGGACTGCAGGTGCCAAGATGCACAGGCTGGGAGCCCCAGAAGGCCACTCAGTGGTGTGCAGTGAGTGACTCTGCAGTGTCTTGTGTGGAGCAATAAATCCACAACTCCCTTGGGAAATAGACACGGGAAGGTGGCAACATCTGGGACTTTCATGTTAGACTTGGCACCAAGCATTTCATGTTCCCTAAGCAACCCTCCAGCCATTAGACTCTCTTGAGGCCAGCAAGGAGGAAAAGCCTGCCCCAGTCAGAGCGACATGACCACCCCGTTCACTCATCTACTCAGTGGTGTACTTCACAAAGTAAAGTTCTAAGCTGGAATCTCAAGAGTCTCTAGATAGGGGTTTCTCAACCTTTTTTATCTCACAGCACACTTGAACCAACAGTTAAGCTTCCACGGAACACTTAAACTACTTTTATCAAAAAGAATATAATTTTGTGCTTTGAACTTCTCTCAAAAATAATTTAATTAATGATCTTTAAAAATTTTTGTGGTACATCTAAGATCCTCTCATGGCACATGAGTTGAAAATCCCTGCTCTAGACAGTTCAAGAACTATTAACTAAGGCCTACTTTCTCCCAGGTACAGTACTGGGTGCTGATACTACAGAAGTAAAAAGGCATGGTCCTTTGTATCATAGAGCTAATTTTCTAGTAAGGAAGATGGAAACAAACAAGTAGACATGGCTCGGCGCCTGTGGCTCAGTCGGCTAAGGCACCAGCCACGTACACCTAAGGTGGCAGGTTCGAAGCCCGGGCCCGCCAAACAATGATGGCTGCAACCAAAAAATGGCCGGGCGTTGTGGCAGGCGCCTGTGGTCCCAGCTACTTGGGAGGCTGAGGCAGGAGACTCGCTTGAGCCCAGGAGTTGGAGGTTGCTATGAGCTGTGATGTCATGGCACTCTA